>CAUYRT010060964.1:0-16265 GCA_963574885.1 Lepilemur ruficaudatus
AGTGTGTACCTGTGGTCCCAGCTACTTGGGAGGCTGAGAAGGGAGAATCACTTTAGTCCAGGAGTTCAAGGTCAGCCTGTGGCAACATAGCGAGACAACCATCTTCAAAAAACAAAAATTGGACTAAAAAAGTTAGTATCATGGGGGTGAAGGTGGTAGGTTAGACTCAGGGCTGTTCTAGATTAAAACCTAACAGTCAAATGCACAAAAGAAAACCTTCATTGGATCCTGGACTGGGATCAAAAACAAAAACAAGCTAGAAAAAATTTTTTTTTAGGACAATTGAGAAAATCTGAATATGGACTGGATATTATGCAATTTTCACATGTGATAATGGTATTGTGGTTACAAAGGAGAAAGTCCGTATTCTAATTCTAAGCACTCTGTAGACAGAGGTCCCCTGTCAGAGTAGTTTGCAACTAAATCTCAAACAGTTCAAGAGGGGAAAAAAAACCAAATGTGTGTAAAACAGAGAAAGCAAATACAACAACATATTAACAACCGGTTGAGTCTAGGTGAGTGCATACAAGCACTCATTACATTATCCTATATGTTTAACAATTTTCAAAATAAAAAGTTGGGAAAAGAAAAAAACTATAGACATGATTATTCTAATTTTGTATGTGATTGGCAAGGGGTATAGGGAACATCAACATATAAAAAGACTGCATGAAAATATGCCCCAATATTAATAGTGCTTTTTCATCACAGTGGGCTTATAGGTGATTTATTTTCCTTTCTAATTTTTTTATTTTTTAAAATGGGGATATTTTTATAATCAGAATCAATTTAAACATGTTTTTAAAAAACAAACACACTTTAACAAAACTACATAAGCAGGCCTCTTCCCTGACAGCCCACTGGACACTCTTGGGGCGGGAGGGTGTGCTAAAGCCAGTTTCTTCCAGAGCTCACGCTCTGCCAGAATGCCTTGCAATCAGACTTACTTGGTGCTGGGTCTTATTCTCCATGTGCCCCAGCTTTGTATTCATTTTATCCTGAACCGCCCCCAGCTCTGCTTTTATCTCCTCCACAGTGGCCTCCAGCTGGTTCTCCAGCTTGTTGATCAGAGGTTCACATCTACAACCATTGATTGGGGCCTGAGAGGGAAACAGAAAAGGAATCAATCCCTTGTTGGTTCCTTTAACAATTATGTGTCGAGCACCTACTATGTGCCAGGCAGCATACCGGGGCTACAGATGATGGAGGAGACAGTCTCACCCCTGTCATAATTTTGGAACATCCCATAGGCCAAGCTTTGGGTGCAGTAGGCAAAGCATGGATAAGATTCAGAGGGTAAGATGGGGTTCCCCATCCTTAAGCTGCTTTTATCCACTCTGGGGCCCCAAGATATCTAGTCACCTAAGGATGGTGCAGAAGGCTCTGTGACTACACCTCTGTTTGCCTTGGCCTTAGCAGCAGGAGCACATCTGCACAGTTTGGCGGGAGACGCCATCTGGCTTGTCCTCAAAGCCCATGCTTTCCAAATGTCTAAAGCGGCTAACATCCCCCAGGAGTAGTGTGAACAGACAGCCCTGCTGAAGGGCTGCGCTCCTGTCCCCCGACAGGTACCTGCATCACCTTCCCGTCCTTGCCCCGGTACAGCGTGTAGAGCTGGTACGCTCTGAACTCATGGGGCGGGGGAGGGGACGAACACCGATGCCTGTTCCTCCTTTTAGGGTGATTATGAGCGTGCAAGTTCTTCTGGTGTCCAGGCTGTTGGTCTGCTGGAGGGGTGGGGTCAGAAAATGCTGACACCTGTGGGGGAGGAAGAGATGACACCCCTGAGCCCTTGTCACATCTGCAAGAGTGACACCACCCAACAGCTTCCATCTCACCCACTTTTGGGCAAAGAAGCCCACCTTGCTTTGCCTCACAGCATTCTACTCCAAGCAACATATGTCAAAAGAAGCGTACCAGCATGCTAACTGTTTGTCTGATGTTAGCTAGATTTAATTTCTGTGCTCTGGCTTCAAACCAGCAAGCTAAGCAAGGTGACTTTTTAGCTGCTGGGCATGATGATACCGATATCCCAGGGCCCTCCACCATCCTGCCTCCCAGCCACCCTCTCGGCTGCTTTCTTGTGCCTCCTGACCTTGGGCCTTGACTTTCTCCTCCTGTCATCCTTTGCTTTGGGCTCTGGGGAGGCTGACAGGATATCTTCTCTGGTCTCCTCTTTTCTGAGCACAGCCTGCTCACTGCTGGGGGTGTCTCCTGCTGAGACACTGCCCTACGAAGAAAAAAAGCCCAGAAGCCTGTTCTACTTAATCCTTCAGACTTTTTCACTAATAGGGTAAAATTCTACTTACAAGACTTCATCTAGTAAGGGGCCCATGGGAATCTTTGCCAATGACATAGATTCAGACATGGAACACTGCTTGTCCATCATATGTGTCTTCACATATGATGCTTTTCCTGGTTGGTTGACTATTTGGCTTTCATTTTATCTATTAGGTCACAAGCTAAATATATCCTTGGGTCTAATTCTATATTCTAGAACTCCAGGAACCTACCACACACAAAACATCTCAGCATTAGAGACTGTTTGGTCTTTTGCATTTCACCAAAACATAACCAACTCATTCTTTGAGCTTGGATCCCCCCACAATTAGAAGAGTACAAACTCTCTAAAATGAAAAAAATATCACATTTCTGGTCCTTGTAAGAACTTTCACAACTTTTATGTACAATTCACACATATGAACTTAATCAGAATCACAATGCCTTAATCCTAGAAATTGATTAATTTTGAAATAGCAGATAGAAGAGCAAGTAATTGGTGATGCATTTTACGTGCCAAAAGTTGTCTCTATATCCTAGTCTTCTTTCTCCTGAGAGAGCTGAAAGGCTTGGTTCACTCCAGGGCTACCATGCACAGTTGTGCAAGCTGTTCACTGCACAAGGGTGAGGGGGTGAGTGGGGCAAGAGAAGCTGAAATCAACTCAGGCTCTATTTACCATGTGTGCCCTGTGCAGGGCTGGTCTACTCAGGGGTCATTTGTTTCTAATTCACATAAGGGAGCCACGTGGGCTACCATAGCTTGGAAAGAGAGGAAACAACCTATGCAAATGGCTCTCAAACTGGAGCCCACATTAGATTCACCTGGAGGGCTCAAACACAGATTGCTGGGCCCCACCCCAGAGTTTCTGATCCAGTAGCTCTGAGGTGAGGCCCAAGAATCTGCATTTCTAACAAGGTCCCAGGTGACACACTGGACACCGCACTTTGAGAACCATGGCTCTACACAAGTAAGGGTAGGTGTCAGAGAGGCAGTGCTGCCCACACGGCAGGGACAAAGGCCACAGACACTGGGGCTAGCAGATACGCCCCACGGGGAGCTGCATGGGGAATGGGCGATACCCACACAAGGCATGTGGTCTGAAACCTTGGAGGAGTGGGCACGAAGCCAAAGGGAAAAAGACTGGCAACACTTTGAGGAACCGAGGTGGGAAGGAGAGGCAAGGAGGGCGTGGCAGCTGCCACACGGACGCAGCCGAAGCAGGGAGCTAGCCTCCCCCTCCGCAGGCGGGCAGAGATGGGCGCGGGCGGGAGGACTGCCCCCACCTTGCTCTGTGCCACCTCATCTCTCGGCACAGACTGGGCTCTCCTCTCTTCCTTGAGCCTCTCTCTCTTTTTCCTCAGGCTTCGCCCACGACTGAAGCGCAAGACCTGAGGGAGGCAAATGGCATCGTTACAAACCACCGGTGTGCGCGACATCAGCGTGCGAGGACGCTCCTCAGACCAGCTGGTGCTTCCAGCCTAGCGGGGGAGACCAAGCGTTCACATCAACCACCTTGGGGCCACCTGCAGTGCCTCCTAGGTCTTGTGCATTCTAGGGACACAGAGATGGGTAGGACATTGTCCCTGACCTCAAGAAGCCCAAAGTCCATGATGATGAAAATAACAAGCATAATGTGCGGGGCTGGGACTGCCAAGGCACAGGCTGTGCTCCAGGGAGCACTATTCACATAAACCAGGACATGACGGTGGCTCCCGGAGTCAGGCAATGTGGCAGCCCTGTGCCGAGCACAGTCTCACTCTCCATCTTGATACACAGGACCTGAACTAGCCCATCAGATTTTCTCTTGGCCAAACTGTGTCCAAGTCATATTCAATTTGAGTCAAACGATATTAAAGTGTATCTGTGAGTCACGGTACCAACCGTGGGGCACGAATCTCTTCCCAAAAGCAAGCATTTAGTCTGACATGGACAAGAAATGCGTGGGGGTCAGGCAGATGCAGGTTTGAATCCAATAGCAGCAGTGGTACGGTCTTTAGGCAAGTGATTTGACCTGTGTGTGCTCTATATTCTCAAACATAAAAATGGGGAGTTGTTGGGATTAACCAAGAAAAAGTAGGTGGCTAGCACACAGAGGAACAAGTCACTGGTAACTGGCAGGCATATCTCCCTCCCTGCCTTCGGGTTGCTTAACTGGCAGAGGATGTTGAACCACAGAGTACAGATCTTTGAGCTGGTGGAAACCTTCAACCTAAGGCCCATAACATTTAAGAGCATAAAGAAGTCCTTAGGCCAAAAAATCCGAGAATCACTATCCTGAGCCATCTCTAAAGCTAAACTCAGACTCACCAGGAAGTGAGTCAAGCATGATGAAGGAAGTTACCAGTACCCACTGCTCACCTGGGTACGGACTCTCAGGACAGAACACAGTGCCAGAATCAGCCTGAAAGTCACTTTCAGAGCATTGGTGAAACAAATCAATGAAAACTGACAAGTGACACTCAGAGGTCACCCAAAACCAAAATAATCAGCAGCAAAATTCCCTCCATTCACTGTGTCATTAGCCAGTGAAATAACTTTGCATGGCTTATGGCCTTTCTCAGCAAACCATGCAATCCACCACGTGGAACACCATTAATCTCTTCCTGTCCACAGAAAGCTGGGAATAGTGACCTTGAGGGCTCCAAAAGAAGTGTCCTCTTAGTACTGCTGTGGCCCATTAAAACCCATGCCCAACTAAGGGCCTGAGGCAAGGGGATTTCTCTTTTCAGACAAACAGTAAGGCTATTCCTGTAACCACAGACCATCAGAACGGTATGTATAACATTTTATGCATATCCTAAAGTTCTTTGTTTGTGTTGAGAATAAGGTTTAGTATGTACAATTATGTGTAATATAAACTTTCATAACATCTCATCCAACTTATTTACTACTCAATATAAACATCGTTTTTTTAAATGGAAACACAAGAGGAGAAATGCACAGAGAAATGGTCCACAGTAAAGCTTTTGCCCTGTAAGTGAAGATCCTTGGGCTCTGGAAGACAAATGACAGATGGATTAAAGACACATCAGTCTTTATGTGCCCGGGGGACTCTCCAGCCCCACAAGACTTGACGATCTCTGTATGGCTGAGGATGGGGCTGCCTGTCATTAAATTGCCACATGCTAAAATGCCAGGTAAAAAGTGATCGATTGTGATGTGTATATTGCACCCTGTACTTTTTGATCCACGAGAGACCAGCATTTTTCTGTTGGGATTCTGCTGATGGTTCTTTACAAATAGCTGGAGAGGTGGAACCTTCCAGCGTTAGCAGCTTCTCCTACATGACTACCTCCTGTCAGCCGCTCTGTGGACTTTTGGAGACCACTGAGAAGGACCAGCTCTGTGCTCAAGAGGGTGATTGATTTTGCAAAAGATAAAAATATTAACCATTTCCAGAAACCACTAGTTATACTAGGCATGCTTTAAAACCCAAATAAAATAACAGCCATGGAAAACTCTGGGCTCGGCTGGTGTGGGGCTGAGAGACAGCGTGATGGGGCTAGAAATCTTCCTTTGACTCCCTGAGACTTTGTCGTCATCTTGCAGCAGTAGCCAGAATAAGAATGAAAGCTAATCAGTGTTTGCTGCAATGTAATACAGAATAGCTCCCATCTGGAAATAACCTAAATGTCCAACATTAAGGAAATGGTTTATAAAATATTGATGGCAACAAAAAAGAATATTATGCTTCCATTAGAATGAATAATTTTGAAGACTGTAGAACATTATCCTATTATGGTTAGGATACAAGGCAGAATACAAAAGAGTATATACATTGTGAGCATAATTATATAAAATTATGTGTTTGTGGAAGGTAATATGAAGAAATAAAAATAGCTGTTTCAGGGTGCTAGAATTATAGATAGCTTATAAATTGTCATTATTAAATTTCTTTGTTGTTACTTAGATAATGTCAAATTTGATGGTCAAAATACCATTATTCAATAAGAAAGAAAAGAAAACTAGACTGCACTTATCTGCCTCTAGTGGACACTGACTGCTTCATCTGCCCAGAGTGGCCCCCCTCCCTCCTTTCTCTGGGAAATGCCCTTCTCATCTTAAAGCCCCTGTCCCACTTGTTCAGGAGTGGTGATTTGCCCCAAGCTCTTCAATTGTGGCCCTCTCCTGCAATGTTTTAACCTGGAACTTCTTCTCCCCTGGCTCAGTCGCTGGGAAGCCATGACCCAGGAAGCTGGTCATGACAATGACCTAGCCCCAGGGAGATGATGATCCCCACGCACGAAGAGCTGGACTCAAAGCTTTGGTTCCCATTGTCCTGGAGGCCCACATGGATTCCTGTGTTCTCCACTGCCGGGCTAAATTCCCTATTTAAGTCAGTTTGAACTGGCTTCAGTAGACTGCAACCAGAGGAGTCCCAACAACTTTGTAGCCCCACGTAATCAATACAATGGAAAGTGCAGTAAATCCTACCTGAGGAGCTTTAGTGAGGAGAAGCGCAACTTCTGGGTTATTGTGGTAACGGGCAGTCTCCAGCGGAGTCTGGCCTGCCTAGGAAAGGCACAGGGAGGGCAGGTGAGAAAGGGCCATCAACCCTGCACACACACAGCCTCGCTGGCATGGCGCCTGCCAGGAGTGGGCAATTCTGTACTCCGTCACTCCAGCACCTACATGTGCTCAGCAAAATACAGCCATGTCGTGGCCCTGCTTGTCAGCCTCACCCCCTCCAGTGAGGGAGCCGAGTCACACTCAGGGCACGATAATGAAAATACACAGCATCAGAGGGCACGTGCAGACCGAGGTAAGTGCTTTAGAGGCAAGGTCTGAGGCACTGCCAAGGAATGCCTCCTGGAAGAGAGGAGGGAAGGGAACGCTCAGACAGGATCGAGGCAGAACATTTCAGTTGAGGGAACAAAGGATCATGAAATCCAGCCCAGTGAAGACTTTTCCCTGGAGAACAGTGGGGAAGACACCCGCAGGGGCAGGTCAGGGTCTGGCCAGAGAGTCTCAGGAGCTGGACTGTGAGAAACAGTGACGAAGCTATGGCCATAACACGTTCTATGGCGATTAAGCCAAAAAACAAGAATCCGTAACAATGGATCCAAAAGGAAGGGGAAGGGATTCAAGGCATCATGGAAGAGGCCACTGTGCCCTACTCTAGCCCCATACAGGTTCTAGAGCTACGAGAAGGCAGGAGGAGGAAGGGGAAACCAGATGCAGGAGCCAAGGACGGCCAGTGGCTTTTCATCAGCTGCAGTAGCCCGGGATGCCCCAGACATGCCACAGAGCTGTCCCACCCCAGGCCCCTCTGAGCCTTTCAGTTGGCAGAGACCATGGAGCAGCCTCGAGGAAGAAAGGGTGCCTGGGCTGGTGCCTGCTGTAGGACCTGAGGGACAGGGAAGGAGAGGATGGGGGAGGTGAGGTGATTTGGAAAAAGAAGGAGTGACAGTTTTGAGGCTAACTAATCTGATGGCCATGTGGCCATTTTCCTGAGGCCCACACCCTCTTACAGGGCTGGAACTCACTTTGGGTAACACCCATTTGTCAGTTTTGTGGACACCTCTAAGCTTCCTTTATAAGACTGTGCTCACTGCAGCTAGGCAGCTAAGGGGGGCCCTCAGGGCTTGTCAACTCCTGGGGTGCTCAGAGCAGGGGTCCCTTCAGGTCCTCTCTGAGAGCCCCAGGGGCTCGGTGGAGGGAGTTCCCTGCTCTTCCAGAGAGCAGCCAAGCCCTTAGAGTCTGCAGGGCTTAGGTAGTAATGACACACCCCATTCTGGAAAGGGTAGGGATGGCTTTAGAAACCACCGTAGCAACTCAACTTACATTATTAACAATGGTCCCATCTGCTCCAGCTTCCAGTAAGATTTTAACCACCTTCTTGTGATTTAGGGCAGCAGCAATATGAAGTGCTGTGTCTCCAGCCTGAAATTAAGCAGAAGAAAGCCTGCTAAACTCCATCTGCTCATGGTCTACAGCCCTCCAGCTTTTCATCCCCTGGCCTAGGGGTGGCTCTTCAAAGTCAAACTAAGATTTGCCTTAGACTGATCTGGGGCCCTTTGTTGAAGTATCAGGTGGTTCTACTGAAAAAGATCTTGGAACTAAATGACCTAGGCACCGATATCATATTCCTTTCTGAGAGGAGATACCAGAAATCAAACAACAGGACTAAAGGCAGGGGCAAAGTAATGCTAGGCTGGGGTTGTTGAGAATTGTGGGACCTGAAGCTTCACAGAGGCAGGAGGATGGGCAGGAAGCCTGTGGTGGGCAGCCTAGTCATTCTGGAGCTACTGAACTGTTCCTTTGCCCAGGGAGGTCAGAGGTCAGAGAACTGCTTGGTGTCTGGTGGTGGACTGAACAGAAACAGCTGTGAAGATGGCAACTTCTGCACACTGGAGGGGTAGCAGCCCCGCCGTCAGCCACCACAGGAGGGGCTGAAGGGCCATTAAAACCCAATCCATCTGCTGGCACAGGGTGTCCTTTGTTTGGGTCAAGACACTGAGAATCAGTGTTCATGTAAGATTGTTTTCTACCTCTTACCATACAGCCTATAAACAAGCTTTCATATTTTCTTTATACAAAAAAGACATTTTTACATAATCAACTACGAAAGGAGGATATGGACAAGTACAGCAGAGTGGGCCAATTCGAAATGCAAATGCTGTCATTTCCCAAACAGAAAGATATAAGTAAACCAGACAAATATAAAAGTGAAACAATTCATTCTCTCCCCTGTCAAGTGATCAGGAAAAGTATGTCCTGATACTTTTTCTCTGGGCAGCATGAAAACTTAGCCATCTCTGTGAGTAGCAGGAGAATGTTTATTTCATTTCTGAGCCCCTTAGCTGTGTGTGTTGTGGGGAAGCTTTCCAGCAGTGGTTCCCAATCTTGGCTGCATATTGAAATCAGCTGGGGGGCTTTAAAAAGTACTGATCCCAGCCACTGTCCACTGGGACGTGTGCCTGCTCCTATCCCCTTTGGAGTATACTACTGCTAAAAAAATAAATAAATAAAATAAAAGTACAAATCCCTGGGTCCCACCCCCAGATATTCCGATTTCATTGATCTGCCATGTGGGGTGGGGCATGGTGGCTTTTAAAAGCTCCCAGGTGATTGTAACATGCTGGCAAGGTTGAGAAGCACTGGTTGGTGGGCTGTGCAGGGTAACCCGATGAACTAGACTCCACTGGGAAGGCTGTAGAACAACAGACTTAGCCATTTCATTAGGTCAGTGGTCCCCACTCCTGGCTGCACACTAAGATAGAGTTTTTTTTTTTTTTTAAATACCTGGACCTCATCCCCAAAGGCTCTGGCACTTTTAAACTGGAGAAGGATCCAGGAGTGGTATTTTTAATTCCACACGCAGCCAGGTCAGAGACCACTTTTAAAGGGTATATTTTAATCTGAACCATGATCTGATCTTTAAAAAATTTTCAGATTTCTGCACCCCAATTCAGAATAGCCAAACAGTGTATCACTTAGGTGTCAATATATACCAAGACAATATATATATATATATATATATACCAAGACAATCTATTTTTTTAATCCAAGTGACTACTGAAAAGCATGCACGTTTCCATAGAAGACTGTAATAATCACAGCTTTATTTCAAAACCCCATTATGTGGCATAGCTACAGATCATGTACCTAATCTTACAGAAATGAGAGACTCTGCTGGCTCAAATAAAAGTAAGTGGCAGTGCAAGGAGCAGAACTCAGGGAGTCATGAGCTCTTAATTCCCTTGCTTCTTTACTAAGCCACATTCTTCCTTGCAGGTTTCCTTTTTAAAATCATATTAAAAACAAAACCCGCCCAGGATCTCCACCAAATGTTCGCTATGCAAATGTGGTGATATGCACAGGAATGATAAGGGTGCTTTCTCTAGGAGGCAAGATAAAAAGGGGCCGCTAGAGCTCAGTGGGATACCCATGCAAAGACCAGTGTTGGCAGAGTCCCAGAGGGGTCAGAGGGTCGCACTTCCCAGCAGCCTCTGCTCCCATCTGCGCTCACACACCTGCCAGGCGGCCCTGTGGGAGGGTGCTGGCGGCCATGAAGAGGATACATGCACTGACCTGGTTCTTTTCATGGACAGAACAGAAAGCACTGAGGAGCAGCCTAATGATGGACAAGTGATTATAGCGCGCAGCCACGTGCAAACAGGTGTCGCCTGCCTGCGGACAGAAATCAAACTCTGAGCACAGTCTGAACAATTGCAAAACAGAAAAATGAAAATAAAATATCATTTCAAAGCTGGCAGACAATCGTATGTTCTTTAGGGGATGTTGATCTGAATTATAAGCATCTCTTTTAACATTGACCTTCCACTCTAAGACTTGCAGTCGTTTGCTTTGCTCATTTTCTGCCTGCGCAGAACCACCACATGGCCAAACAGACTTTCGGCTTTCATGGTAATGAAACTAGATGTCTGTTTCCCTCCGCATCTTCAGAAGGGGGAAAGGGGGTCTGCTTACTCAGCACCCAATAAGGCTCCACTGACCCTGGCCTCCCCTACAACCCGAAGGGCTTGGAGTAACCTGAACTAAGGCCAATAGCACTGCTTTGGGAACGAGCTCCTCCCAGCGCAGATCCATCGTGGTGGAGAGGACAGGGCAGGAGGGCGAGTTGTCAAATTTTAAGAGCACGTGTGCCTCCCCAAATTCAAGAGCATCCCATTTCAGTAGGACTCCAATATCCCATGTGGAGCAAAGTAGCCTGGGAAGCTGATGAGGAAATAATCATGGGAGCAAAAAAGGGCATTCAGAGAAACTCAGGGTCAGCATCTCCCTTAGCGGGCATGGAGGGAATTCTGCTTCCAGAGCGACAACAACAAAACTGGAGACAGAAAGTCGTGATGTCCTGCCATGTCCTCTTGACATTTTCGTTCTAGCTCTGTCTACAGACTGGTGATGATTCAGCTCAACTTTCTCCCCTGGATTGAGAAGGAGTCAAGCTCAAAGCTGAGGTTCCAAACATTCTAGAATAGTCTTAGATGAGTCTGTCCCCAAACAGGGAGACCCACCAGCTGAAGCCACTTTTGAGAGAAGCCCCAGATTTTCTTGCCAAAGGGGCTAAGGCATGGGATTTACAAAGGACATACAGATTGTTTGTGGAGGAAGGAGGGACACTCCTGCCACCCTTCAGGTCAGCTCGTCCCAAGGATGCCTCAGCAATCAATAGGGCCTGCCCTCTGTAGACACCGGCGGGGGGCATCACAGACCTCCCCTGCAAAGGGCATCACCCCATATTTGCTGATGATAATACAAGACTCTACATGGGTGGAGACTTTCCCAAAACATTTAACGGGCTTCCTAGACTGCCATCGGCCAGACACACGCTGTTAAGAAATGATAAAACGAACCAAAGTTGAGGAGCAAAGGGAAAAGGATGGGAGAAAAACAGTATTTTCAAGTCTTTTGATTTCTCTTCTCATGCACCTGAATGACCCCATAGGAAATTAGCAAAAAAAATGAATACTTTAGAGATAGTCCCCAAACAGTTTTTATATTTTAAATTCTATAATAGATGTTAATTCTCAAGTATGCTTTTGGGGTTATTTTCTGGAGTGATGAGAAAGAGAGGGAGAGGAGGACAGGGGGAGAGGGAGAGAGGGAAAGAGGAGGACAGAGGGACCGGGGGAGTCAGGGAGAGGGAAACCAGTTTTGTTCACCCACATTATTTTTGAGGTCGGCGCGGGACCCGCCCAGCAGGAGGACGCGAGTGCTCTGGGAGTGGCTGTTCTGGCAGGCCAGGTGCAGAGCCGTGTTCCCCGCCTTGGAAACGGGCAGAGAGAAGGGAGGACACGTTAGCAACCTGCTTCTGCACAGACCTGCACACCTTGCAGAGGGGCAATACTTACTCAGGAGGAAAAAAGTCAATGCTCACGGTCTCTGCCTCCTGACCGGCGGTCCCAGCAGGGGTGCTTCAGAGGTAAGAACATTTAATTTGGAATCCAAACAGGCAGAAGAGTCCTGCATATATCATAAAAACTTGGTTCCAAGTCCTGGCTCTGCCACTTACTAGTTGAAAGCCACCGGGCAAGGCCCTTCAAATGCTCAGCTTTGAATTCCTTACCTGTGCAACGGAGCCTTTTTCGAATCCATTCTTGCATTTTTTTTGAAACATCAAAATTTGAACTATGGGGAGGGGGAGGGGCAAAAACCTACCTAATGGGTACAATGAAGACTATTTGTGTGACGGGCACACCTACAGCCCTGACTTTAGCATTGCAAAAGTGATCCATGTAACCAAACACATCTGTACCCCCTTAATATTTTGAAACAAAAAAAAAAAAATTGAACTATGAACAAAGTGTCCCACTTAGCAAGCAATACAGCTGTACCTGTCACTTAGCATATGGATTGAGACCCTTTGCTTTTTGGCCTCTGTCTTCAACATGCCACGTCACAGAGACAACCAAGGGTTAGAATAACGTCCACAGCAATCTTGCAGGAAAATTGCATGACGTGAATAGAATTTTTGAGTCTATGAGAGTAGGGCCTGCAAGGTCACTGATCATTCTTAGAAAAACAAGAAAAGGGGGCAGCATGACAGGAGATTTCGTGTTGTCCGAGCGCCTGCAAGCACTCAGGAGTCACACACACAGCTCGGTGTGTGTCCCGCAGAGTGCAGCTGCCAGGGCTCAGAGCCACCTCTGCTCTGCCCTCACCTAGCTTACCCCCCGCCGCGTCTTACAGCACTGGCTGTGACACTCCAGGATGCTAGGTTCTCGACCTTTCGAAAAGAGAAACGAGGTGTTTTGGTTTTTTTAATGGAGGAAAACTGGATGTGGCCAGTTCACTTACCTCTTCTCATAACCTTAGCTCTAACTGGCCTGGGCGGATCGGTTTTTCCAGGACTGTGGAGCAGCGTAAGCCTGAGGGTTTAGTGAGCTCGGTGGTTCTCACCCCGTGGCCGCACCTTAGAATCGCCTGGCGGCCGTTAAGAAACACGGGTCACAGCTGCAGCCCTTCTAGGACCTGGATTCACCTGGCCTTGGGCGTGGGCTCTAGGCTGCCCCAGTTTTAGCGCTGAAAGTCCTACATTCCCGGAAACCTCTCAGTTGGGGGCAAACCGGGACAGGCAGTCACTCTAGGCCTGGTCTTCAGGGTTTTGCTTAAGTTTTATTTTTTCTTTCTTTTCTTTTTTGTGTTTTTGCTTAAAGTTCTCCAGGAGAGTGTGATGTGCAACCAGGTGGACAGCCACTGCTAGCTTAGATCTCAGCAAGAGATCGGCCACATTTCAAACACTGCGTTTCCCAGATGTCTCCAAGTTGTTGGCTTCGTGGCAGCCATTAAATATGAATAATTGAGCTGAATAAATGAGTGAAATAAATCTGGTGGTCCCAAAAGCATACCAAAGCTGATTTTGCCAATAAGAAAACATAAATTATGTGGAAGAGTATTTGGATCACGAAAATGGAAGACCGTAAGTCTGCATAAACAAATGGTGGTAGATCCATATAATGGAATACTACTCCGCGATAAAAAAGAGCAAACTATTCATATATGTAACAACACAAGGGGTCTTAAAAACATTACTCTAAGCAAAAAAAAATCAGACACAAAAGGCTACATACTTTGTGATTCCATTTACATCTATGGTCCCCAATCCCTGGGCTGTGGACCGGTACCAGTCCATGGCTTCTTAGGAACCGGCCGCATCATGGTCTGAGCTCTGCTTCCCCATCCCGACCCCCCCCACCCCCATCCGTGGAAAAACTGTCTTCCATAAAACCAGTCCCTAGTGCCAAAAAAGTTGGAGACCACTGACATGACGTTTTTGAGAAGGCAAAACAGACTTGTGGGAGAGGGTGATTGGGGTAAAGAACTTTTTGGGGTGACGGAAACATTCTATATCTGGAGGTGGTGGTTACACAACTGTATACATTTGTCAAAATTCATAGAGCAATATGATTTCATACCTAAGATGAACTTTATGCATGTAAATTATACTCAAAACCTAACATTAAAAATGGTGGCCTAGGGTAGATGAATGTAGCAGGCATTTTTTCCCCATCCTGAGTCATGGGTACTGAGTTCCCAGACAGGAGCTGCTATATTTGCTGAATAACAAGGATCTTTCTAACAGCTTCCCTAGAGGCTGTGGCTGGTGCAGAACGTAGAAGTCCCTCTTCTGAGATGGCACGAGTTACCTGACCTGCCCTTCCCAAGGCTTTCCGCTGTATTTTGGGGCCCTCCATGGGATAGGAGGCAGTATGGTGGAACAGACAGAGCTCGGCTAGTTTATGGCCCCAATTGTGTCACAAATGAATCCTGTCTTAGTCGAGTATTCTACTGGCTCCCAGTTTAAACTCACTTATCCATTAATTGGGACCATTTATTTCTCAGTGTTGGTATAAAAAGAAAATGTAATTACACACCAACTCAGGTTCCAGACCATGTACCACATCGAAGAAATGCAGCAGCTGCCAGCCTGCCAAGTGGTGAGCCAGGCACTACTACAAATCATGACACATAGCTTGCTTCTTTCCCCCAAGCTTTGACCCATGAGGGAACCATGAGAAACGACCAGCAAATGACAGCACAGAGCCGTGTGCAGCGCCGAGAGAGCTGCAGAAACAATATGACGTCCCTTCAGGGAGGGAGAGGCCCCGGGGGCCTGGGTTGGGGTCTATAGGCAGAAATGAGGAATAGGCTACCCCTGAGCGGGTAAGCACCAGGAGGAGATGGTGCATCATCCTCTGAGAGTGACGGAGGCACGTGCTAAGAAAGGGGCAGGGAGGAGCTTCGGAATAGGCCGGGAGAGGCCTCCAGACGGCATCAGGCTGGCGGGCTTTACTGGAAGGTTCCTAAGCAGAGCAAGAACAGGATGGAGAAGGGACCAGGCTCCAGCCAGTCAGTCTACGTTGAGGCTTCTGAAATAACCCAGGAACACTTAATAATGAGCATGGACAAAGAGGGACAGGTGTCAGACCTGAAGGAAACATCCTAAGAAGTGATGAGGAACTGGAGAGGGGAGATAGCAGGAAGGGAAGGAAAAGAAACATTATTATCCTCTCCCTGTCTGCATGAGCACAGGGATGGCTTGACCAGACTCTCCAATGAGCCAATGGAAAAGCAGTGAGAGCCGAGAGATTTCACAAGGGGTCAAAGCCACCGACATGGTCCTCTTGCTCCTCATGTAGATTACATTCACAGAGGAGCTTCAAGCTTTCATTTCTATTTCCTGCAGCGTGCAAGCTCTAGAGAAGTCACTTCATGGATGGAGCATATTTCTAATAGGTTGTTTAATATTACATCTTTTGCCTGACATGGCTGTTGAAGATCTTGTGTCTAGGTGTTGAAAGCTAGAGATGCTATTGTTTCAGATCTGACTTGGCCATAAAATCATACACACACTAAGTGTGTGTGAGCGCACGTGCGTGCGTGCGTGCGTGCGAGCATGTGTTAGGGAGGCTACTACGGCTGCCACCTAGAGTCCCATTCTAGCATGGCTGATTTCACTACCCCACCACTGCCAGATGAAGCCACCCCTCCACCCTCTGATGCCAACTGCACAGGTGCATTGCAGGAAACCCTCGGGCCCTGTCCAACCCTTGCTACAGACCCAGCCTGGCCATCCAAGGACAGAGAAGAGGGCAAGCCCTGCTATAGTCCCTTCCTACCTCTATGGCAAATATCCTACAGGTACTGACAGAGCTTTTTTATTTTTAACATAAAATATGCCTCTTCTCCTAATTGTAAAAGAAATAATCTATTCATTTGGAAAATTTGGGAAAGGTACAAAAGTATTAATAAAAACAAAATAAAAATCAATCATAGCCTCAATCCCCAGAGATAACCACTGTTACCATTCTGGTGATATCCTTTCAAGCTTACATTTTTTTTATAATAATATATACATTTATGGCTGGGCGTGGTGGCTCACGCCTGTAATCCTAGCACTCTGGGAGGCCGAGGCGGGAGGATCACTCAAGGTCAGGAGTTCAAAACCAGCCTGATCAAGAGTGAGACCACGTCTCTACTAAAACAATAGAAATTAATTGGACAACTAAAAATATAT
>CAUYRT010060965.1:0-46862 GCA_963574885.1 Lepilemur ruficaudatus
GGCCGGGCGCGGTGGCTCACGCCTGTAATCCTAGCACTCTGGGAGGCCGAGGCGGGTGGATAGCTCAAGGTCAGGAGTTCAAGACCAGCCTGAGCAAGAGCAAGACCCCGTCTCTACTATAAATAGAAAGAAATTAATTGGCCAACTAAAAATACATGTAAAAAATTAGCTGGGCATGGTGGCACATGCCTGTAGTCCCAGCTACTCGGGAGGCTGAGGCAGAAGGATCACTTGAGCCCAGGAGTTTGAGGTTGCTGTGAGCTAGGCTGATGCCACGGCACTCTACAGCTTGGGCAACAGAGTGAGACTCTTTCTCAAAAAAAAAAAAAAAAAATAGGCAAACTATGTGAACAGACACCTCACCAAAGAAGATGTAGAGAAGGCAAGTAAGCAAATGGAAAGATGCTCCAGACATCATATGTCACTAGGGAAATGCAAATTAAAACAACAAGTAGATACCAGTACACACCTATTGGAATGGTTAAATCCATACACTGACAGCACCAAATGCTGGTGAGGATATGGGGCAATGGGAACTCTCATTCAATCCTGGTGGAAATGCAAAATGGTGTCGCCACTTTGGAATACAGTTTGGCAGTTTCTCACAAAGCTAAACATTGTCTTACTATACAATCCAGCATTTTTACCCCTAGGTACTTACCTACTAAATTAAAAACCTTAGGCTCGCACAAAAACTTGCACAGGGAAATTTATATCAGCTTCATTCATAATCACCAAAACGTGGAAGAAATTCTTCAGTAAGTGAATGGCTAAATAAACTATGGTACCTCCAGGCAATGGAATATTATTCAGCAATAAAAAAATAAAAGCCATCAAGCCATAAAAATATATTGTAGGAACTTAAATGCAAATAAGTGAAAGAAGCCAATTAAAAAGGCTAAATACTGTATAATTCCAGCTATATAAGATTCAGAAGAAAACAAAATTATGAAGACAGTAAAAAAATCACTGGTTTCCAGGGGTGCATGGGAGGGAGAGATGAATAGGCTAAGTACAAAGGATTTTTAAGACAGTGAAACTATTCTGCATGACACTGTAATGATTGCTACACGTCACCACGTTTGTGAAAATCTGTAGAATGTATACCAAGCATGAACCCTAATGTAAACTATGAACTCTGGCTGATACTGGTGCATCAATGTAGGTTCACTGATTGTAGTAAATATGCAATCTGTGATGCAAATGTTGATCGTGGGGCACGTTGTGCATATGTGAGGACAGATACTATATGGTAACTCTCAATTTTGCTGTGAGTCTAAAGCTGCTCTAAAAAATAGAGCTTATTAATTTATATTAATATTTATATATAAGCATATATATAAGGTATTTTTTTGTAAAAAGGAGTGTTGCAATCTTACAATATTATTAAGGAAGAGCTAAAAGTAAGTGAAACTGGTGGAAAGATATGGGTAGAGAGCCTATTATAATTGTCCAGACAAGGAGTTATAAAATTTTATAGTAGGGTATCCATAGATGACAGCTGGATACACATGAGAAATAGAAGAAATAATAAGATTTGCCAACTGATCAAGTGATGACCTGTTTGGGGCAAGATCCCACTAAATATTCATAGAACTTGGGGAAAACTGTGTCCAACTCTGTACTTCTCAAGTGGCAAAGAATTGCTATTAGCTAACGTTTTTCTGTCTTTTCAGCCTCATCTCCTGTAACTTCTCATTTTTATCTTTACTGAAGTACACTGGATTATTCGGCGTTCTCCAGATGATACCATATTCTTTCATGCCTTTGTAACCTTGCACGATCTTTTCCCCAAGATAGAACTATCTTTCCCTGACAGAGTAGGTTAAAGCATCAGGTTAGCCACTTATTGGCCGTGCGACTTTGGGCAAGTTAACCTCCTTTTTGAGTTTCACTTTATTTACCCATAAAATTGAAGAAATAAAATAAAAATACACACCTCACAGATTTGTTGAGGATATTAATTGAGATTATATCAAATACTATGCAGAGTACCAGAACATAGTCAATGCACAATAATTTTTGTCTTCTCCCTTTGCAGTAACCCTTACACACACACACACACACACACACACACACAGACACTCACAGGCAGTCACTGGTAACCCCGTTTACTCTCTTCCCCGTTTACCCAGTTCCCCTTAAAACTTGCCATGAAAAGACCCATTAAATTATTTTCTATGAAAGTATAAATAACTGATAACCCATCAGGTGTTCTTTTGAGGTCTTTACTGGGTTACATAGAATTCAAGCCAAAAAAATTTATAACTATGGAATTTAAGCATCAGGGTTGACTGCAAAAGGTATTCTCTGGGCAGATCTTTCCTGTGTTCTTTAAATGTTCTCTACCGACTGGTGTTCCCCTCCTCCCAAAGTCACCCAACCAACACATTCTTCCGCACTACCTCCAAGTCTTCAAGCCCTTCCCCTCTGCTGCTCTCACTACCTGAGTGCATACCTGAGTGTGCCAGACGGCACTGCTGTTGTGTGTCTGTTTCCGCCCAGCTGGTGAGCTACTTGAAGGAAGAGATTTCGTTTTTCAAATTTACAACCGAGGGCTTTACATGGAACTTGAAAAACCATAGATAATGAATAAATGTTTATTGAATAAATATATGTAAATTATTGCTAGCAAAGCAGCAAGCATTTATTTAGTGCAAGAGAATTCTGACTCTTTTCTGGACACCGTATCTAAGAATATAATATTAATATTTGGGAACCTTATTGGAGTTGTCATGGATAAGTTCTGAACTCTTCATGATTTCTTTGTCAAGAGGAGGCATGGTCCTCTTTCTTTTCTTGCTCAGATTATACCCCACTGTGTCCCTGACCTTTAAACGTGAGGGTTAGAGGGTGGTGCCACTTGAGGAACATTGAGTGACACCTAACTTTTTCTGGCTTATTTTACTTCGGACGAACCACCCTAGCAGAGTCAAGCCTCCTTCAGAAAAGTGAACTTTGTTGCAAACAGTTACATGAATAATGTAGTAGGCTGATAATAGCTCCCCAAAATATTTAATATATCCCCCCTCTAATTCCAGGAACCTGTGAATGTTTCCTTATTTGAAAAAAAATGTTTTTTTTCCAGATGTAATTAAGTTAAGGATCTTGAGATGAGAAGACTATCCTGGATTATCCAGATGGGCTCGAAATGCCATGACAAGTGTCCGCAGAAGCAAGAGGCAGAGGGAGATTAGACGCACACGTACAGAGCAGGTGGCGATGTGAAGACGGAGGTAGAGATTTAAGTGACATGGCCACAAACCAAGAGACCTCTGCAGCCACCAGAATGTGACAGAGGCATGGAATGGATTCTGCCCCAGAGCCTCGAGAGGAGCCTGGCCCTGTCGACACCTTGATTTCTGATTCTGGCCTCCTTAATTGTGAGAGAATAAGTTTCTCTTGTTGTAAGCCCCAAATTTGTGATAATTTGCTATGGCAGCCACAGGAAACTATTCCAAATAGGAACGGATCTGAGGTAGGCAAGCCAGCAATGACCTGAGCAACTTTAGAAATTACCAGCTTCCCTGTTCTCTTATGCAAAATGCCCTAGCTTTTCTCTGTTCTATTCTCCTTTTTCTGAATGTTTTTTCCTCTACTCCCTATAGTTCTCTATCTCATAATATCCACTTACTCTTAGTTTCTGTTATGTCATACTTTCAGCCTGCCATTATTTCTCATTTTACTGCTTCTACATCATGGAATTGTTCCGTGCATCCTTTCTGTGTTAAGTCCTGTCTCTAGCTGCCAACTCATTTCATTACTCTCTAGTTCACGGTACTAAAACAGTGAAAACATTAATAATTAGCCCAGCATATCATAGATTACTATGGATCTGTTTCTCTTTCATCAGATCAACAGATCCAGACAGTCCTGGTTCTATCAGCTATAGCTTGGGACCCACTATACCAGTATGGTGCCTTTGTCCAGTCCTTCAACAGGGATCCCATAAATATGTAATTCCCACTAACTATGACTATAGGTGTGGACTTATGTGACACATCTACTATGCTTTTTATGCTTAGAAAGTTATAAGCAGGCTGAAGAGAGAATAATCCAGCCACTGTCATTAGTACCATGTCTTTATAATACCCTTGCCTTACTGCTGCTAAAACCAAATGGAAATTTTGTAGTCATATGTTATCATAATGAGGTTCATTTTCATAGATCCTTGGGCAAGAATTTTGCGTGTGTATCACTGCAGTAATTTTGACAGTAAACTCACATTGCTTGGACTAATCTATTCTGAGCACCTTTTTGAATGTCCAGGAAAAAAATGGACATGTCTGGTCAGTTAACAAATAGACTTAAGTGTGCATAGTATCCCAAGAATGGATGGACAGGCACCACATGTACGCACCAGCCAAATGGTATTAGCTAATCAACACCTAAGTGGACATATAGGAACAACATTTATCGGGTGTCCGGCAGACGGGAGGGGGGAGGAGGGGATGGGCATATACATACATAATGAGTGCGATGGGCACCATCTGGGGGATGGTCAGGCTTGAGGCTCTGACTGGAGGGGGGAGGGGGGCAAGGGCAATGTACATAACCTTAACATTTGTACCCCCATAATAAAAAGAAAAAAAAAAAGCTCCAAGTTATTGTGAAAGTGTAACGGCTCAACATCTAATCATGGCTTTACATTGTAATGATTTCATGAGATCATTTTATTAGACTGAACAAGCAGGAGACCTATCTGGGTTAGGACAGGAAAAGAGGTACTAAGGATTCTTCCTTTCTCAAAATATTCTAAGTAAAACAGCATTCAGGATGCAGGAAGTTACAAAAATACTTCTAGGGGATTTCCTGAAGGTAGTTATTGAGAACCAATTTTAATTTAAAAAGCAGCAGCATTTGACACAGGAGGAGGGGAGCAACAGGATATAATGCTATACACAAAAGCACATGCACACTTAATGGCAGTAAATATGGGCAGTGTGACAAAGACCATTGTTCTACCTTCCCAATTCCATCTGCTCGCACTCAAAAGGTAATCTGAAATGCTTTACATATGATACCCGTAGGCACTGAAACAAAGACAATGAAACAAGGATGGAAAATTTAATATCATTTGAAGTGTAATTGCCCCAGTATTTTGGTCATGTTCTCAAACTTGCACATTAATCAACAGCTTTTTGATATTTAGTCACATTTCCCTGTGCTGTTTTATTTATTGCTATTTGACTTTTTAATAAATTGTGTTTCAAAGAAGCTATAAGAACTACAGCAAATTATACTTTGTAATGAGAAATTATGTCCAAATGATCAGACTATTTTGATGAAATATTCACGGGTTGCTTTCGAAAAAGTGTTAAATTTTTCCTTCTATAAGTTTTCTGCTAAACTAAGATAAGAAATAATTCAAATGGCTTCATTTTGTTTTTCTAATGTGGGTACAATCTGCGTTAGCCTTTAAGTAGATGATCTGGTTCTGAGGTTGAATATTCTGTTGGACGCAGCACATACCTACCTCCCAAAGAACTCCCTTCTAGACATATTGGCACTTTCAATGTTAAAATTGAGAATTGGAGATTCCTTTAGAACTTCTACTAGAGTTTTCCATCTCATGTCTGTTTTCCTATCTGGAAAATCCATTCCTACCTGGTGACAGGTTGGGCAATGACTTCACTTTGAGAGTGAGCTCCTGACACATTCACGTAGAGGCATCAAATTATGATTCAGATACCTCATAACTACTTAGATTAGCACACTCATGGTTTCACCTATTGAAGTGGCAGAGCACCTGGAAGTCATAGATATTTTAGCAAATTTCCCCAGAACATTTACTTATGCTCAAATAAACAAATGCATTGTTTTATTCCAAATGAGTAATAATCTCATGCTGGATTTGTGGTGCCAGATGTTAAAGGTTTCAAAAAACTTGTGAGAGAAAAATTCAGAGTTAAGAAAAACCTATCAAATTAATACATTATTTCCCTGAGAATAAGAAGAGACTCCCATTATGGAATTTTATTTCAGGCATGGAACACACGCATGTATCCAAGCATGGTTTGTGAATGACTACAATCCAATAAACATAGCATCCACAAGTAGTAACATGGGCAGAAAGTGTGGAATCTGTGAGACCGAGAAATTCCAGAAAAAAAGAATTATCCTTTGTCCAGAAAGACACTGACTTTAGGGATGTGTGCTATCTTACAAAGCTCTTTCTCAGCTTTGAAGTTAGACCAAAAATCCACTATCCGTAAAGGAGTCTTGCTCAGTTTAGCTTTAGCAAAATGAGACTCTGTCACCCTGTTCACAGCCACTGCACAATGGTACCAATGCAGAAAACGTGTGGGAATTTGGGCCAATAGGAGCTTTTATGTCTAAGACACAACATCTCTTCAGTTAAACTCATCTCAAGCCATAGAGCTTGACTGCGCTTTCAGTTTGATAGTTCTGATAATGTATTTCTATATAATTATCATTATTCATATGATGAAGTGCATTACCTTCCATTAATGAGCTCATTTCTTAATGAGTCTAGCCTCTTTTCCTCAAAGATCCTTTAGGAATCTTAACCATGCAGTTAAGCATCGTTAAGCAGCAACATCTGCTGCTCATTTTTAGATCTTCTTAATGGGACTTTTTCAGCTCTTAACAATGGAATAAGATCATTTCATACATAGCCCCCATCTTCAATAAGACTCATTAAAAAGATTGTTTAAAGGTATTTTTAAACTCTTATTTTTTTTGGTAAAAAGGCTGTAGTTCTGCCTCATGTTGAAGTGTGGGTTAAGCAAGGAATGTTGTGAACCAAATTTGGGATAATTTTATCTTCTTGCCAGGCAGTAGCTTTATGGTTTATCTTCTCACAAAATCTGTAATGAGAGAGCTGTTGTACTTCAGAACTGGCCTAGGTCTGTCTGTAGTTATTGCTGTCTCAGGGAGGACTTCTTCAATGAAGCCCAACTTATTGGAAAGCTGCCCTTCTCCCAGCTCACTGCCCTATCTCTGGCCACCCTGGACTCACATGTCTGCCTGAGGAAAGCTTATGCTCCATAAGATGATTGCCAGTGGGTTTGCAATGTTACCTCCAAGTGTGATCTGCAGACACCTGCATCAGAATCAATTGGAGGTGCTTGCTACAAACATAACGTATTGGATTGTAATCCAGAGCTACTGAATTCATCTCTGGGGGTGATGCCCTGGAATCTGCCTTTTGCAAGCTCCCCAAGCGAACCTTATAAGCATTCATTTGAGAACTAAGAAGTAGTGTGATAATATTACAACCCAGAGATAATACCAGTTATCTAAATGTGCTATCTACTTATCCTTAGGAGACCAACTTGGTCTGAGAATAAATTAAAATGAGAGAGTTTCATATTTTTTTCTGTTGATTTAGAAACACTTTAACTTGATGAAACTCATATCTTCATTGTAGATTTAAATCTAGTAGATTGAATACAGGTCCATTTGGGTTTTAGGATTTTTATGTTCCTGCTTAAAATTGACTTCAGCTTGACTTTGTGGCAAAAATCTATGAAAGCATTTAATGTCAATTATATCATTAAATCTGTTGTGCAACAGAATAACCAATAGGAACATCTGGGAACCAAGCTTTATTACAAGTCAAGTTTGTTGTCATTGGCACCAAGGAACAAGTTCCATGGTGCTCCAGGAGGCCACAAGAAAAATGTGGCATAAAAGGGATGCTTTAGTGTTGACATATACTTCTGTGCATGTTTAATAGTCTCTGTACAATTATTTGATTACTTGTGGGGAGTCACACTGCCTTTACTTAGCAACCATTTTTCCTGTGTGGTCATTTTCATGTTAATATGCAGCTGATTAAATATTTCTTTAACTATCGATAAAAAATAAATACTTGATACATTTAAATTATAGCCTGGATAAATGTAGAGAGAGAGGGTGGGAGAGAATGATAAAGAGAATGAATGGACTAGACTATTCATTTGACTCTTGGTTTAGGAATCTGGTTTCTGACCCCATTTTTGACAAGGTAGTGTGAAAAGGAAACTGAAGGAAATGGAAAATGCCTAGTGCTACAAGACAGGACACCAGTGGGTTCACTCCTACTACACTACACTCCTACTATTTGTGTGATTGGATATTTTAAATTTCTTACATCTTATTTCCTTTTCTATAATATACATAAAGGAATCAAAGAGAAGTATGTCAAGGATTCCTTTAACATCTAACATACTAGTTCTAAATACAGAAAATTTTATCCAACTTAGTCAGAAAGTAAAATAAACCATGAGTGAATTAATTTGACTTTATTTGTAATAATATGGAATGGTAATTCAGATATTTTATGTATGAGAGCATCTCTTGTTCAAGGAAATATCATAAATCCCATGTGATAACATTTTTATTTTTTATTATCTATTTGTTTAAAAGTAACATCAATTCTGATGCTCAGTAAAGTGTGAAATAAAAATTTTTAAAAAACATCAAAGTCTATTACAAATTCAGAAATACACTTAAATTTTAATTTTCTTAATCATAGCAACATCCATCTACTCTTGAAAAATAGCATCTATGGACATAAAATGAGACTGATTCAATGTAAAAGTAATTCTTAGTTTATATAAAGATTCTTGGATCTCTCGCAATAACTCCAAAAATAAATCCAAAAATATTTGGGAACTCTGGGAACTACCAAAATAGAATAGAAGAGATAAACTTGACCATCCCTTAAATAGAAGCTAGATCTTATTCATCTAAAAGAGATACCGAAAAATGGGGAACAGCTTCAACCTGACAGTCAGGCTAGTCTTTCTGAGGAGGTGATATTTTATCCTGAAATCTAAAAGAACAGGAAGAACCTGGCACACAAAGTTGGGGAAAAAACATTCCGGAGAGAGGGTGTGGCATGCAAAAATCTATGCAGGTAGACTATGCTGTCTTTTCAGTGACAGGAGTAAGATGGGGTGACTAGAGAGACAGACAAGGCAGACTGTAAGGCAGATACTTATAATTTGTCATACAGAGTGTAGACTGCGGCAAAGCACAAGGAGAAAACAATGAAAGATTTTAAGCCAGCCATATAATACAGCTGCATTTTGAGAAAAATCATCTCTGCTTTGCTGCAGTATATGTAATAGATTGGAATGAGGAGAGAGTAAATGAAAAGACCAGTAAAGACATATATACCCCAGTCCAAGGAAAAGATGATGATGGCCTATCTTAAAGGTAAAGGCGATAAGGATAGAACGAAATGAAAGAATGTGAGGAGGCATTTGGAATTAACAAGACTGGATGATAGTTGAATTCTTGGGGAAATTGGACAACCAGAAATTATTCCTAGTTTTTTGGCTTTGGATTACCAAGCAGTTGATGATTTTACTGAGATGTAGAACATTGTGGATGGGGAAATAAGTGGGGTGGGGAAAATACATGAATTATACTTAACAATTTTCTAATAAATTGTCCATGCAATTTGTTATTTGGGAAATAAGTAAGATGAGTAGGAAACACTAGGTGCTAAAGGAGAATTTGTTAACACACTGCAATAGTTTTTTCAGGTTAAAAGCATTCTAAAAGATCTGTAAGATTTCTGTTAACTCGGATATGTCAGTCATTGAAAGAAAACCCTATTCCCACAGTTTGTTAGCGGCATCTTCAACCTCAACTGTTCATACTGGCCTGATTCTTGTCTTTCCACTTGCAATCATGTTCCCAGTGAGAACATGTGTCAGCCCTGAGCCCTGAGGCAACATTCTGGAATGGGGAGTGGCAAGAGGCTGCTTATTAACTAGTCATGACAATATCCACCCACCCTGTGACTTCATTCCTGCTTTAATGGGAGCACAAGTGGGTGGATATGGCTCTAGGGCTGTCTGACCAAGAAATGTGAGACTCAAACTATTGTTCTAAACCCAGTATATGCTGGAAAAACGTGGGAAGGAACATTTTCCACATTTTTATTATGAAAATTTTCAATATACAGCAAAGTTGAAAAAAGTTTACAGTGAACGTCTTGTATAACCACCAGCTAGATTCTATTATTACCGTTTTAGCAAAGGTACTTTCCATTTATCTATCCATTTATGCCTTCCACTATCCATCCATTAATTCATCTTTTCTGATGCATTTCAAAGTAAATTGTGGACATCAGTATACTTCCCACCAGATACTTCAGCATGTATAATGTTAAGTTGAATTAATAATTAATATTTTTCCCGTGTTTTTATTTGGATGAAAAAAATTATATACATAATGTACAATTCTTAAGGGTACAGTCACCGAATGCTGACAAATGTATACATTTATATAACCCAAACCTCTGTCATAATATAGAATACTGCCATCACCCCAGAAATGTTCCTCATACTCTTGTTTATTCACTCTGCCTCCACTTTCCCAGAAGCAGCCAACCTTCAGATTTTTTCCATTCTAGAACTTCATATAAATGAATTCATATCATATATTCTTTTTCGTGTCTGATTTCTTTAAATTGTTATGGATATTGCTTTCTACGATATAAGTAATCTTTGCTTACCACTGTATCAAAAAAGTTTCTCCATGTTTTCCCCTTAAAACGTTATCATTTTAGCTGTAGGATCATAGATATATGGTCCATTTTGATGAATATGGAGTAAGGCAAAGGTCAATGTTCTTTTTCTTTTATTTAGATACGAATATCCACTTACCCGGTGCCATTTGTTGAAAAGAACTCTCCTTCCCCAAACAAGTAACTACCTTCCCACTATGCACTGCTTATCTTGAATTGTATTACTATAAAATGCCTTTTATTCTATTGCATGCTTTATGTGCTTATGCATTTTTAAGAGAAATGTAAAATAAGCAGTTATGACTTTGTGTCAATGCTATAAAACCTGCCTCATCTTCCCCAGCAAAAGCCAGTCATAATAGACCAGTTGAATCTGGCCCATGTTGTCATTTCCCTTTCATAGACAAAGGATGTTTATTACACAGAATAGGACTGCTTTATACACTCTGATGATTCAGGGATGCAGGAAAATGATGATTTAGCTTTGATTCACATGGTGCTTTCTTTAGTGCTGCTTACTAGCTGTGGTTTATGGCTCAATTCCTACTACTTACTCCCCGACAGACACCCTGCCCACAACAATTCTGAAATACTTATTCCCAGAAGAGTGTAGGTTTTTCTCACCTCCGGAGATTTGCATACACTATTTACTTTGCCCATAATGCCCGTATCCTTATGTCAGAGAAATTCTATTTGTATTAAAGGAAGCCTTTCTCAATCCCCTGTCAGTGTTAAATATTCCCTCCAAGATGTTCCCCTGGCACCTCTGGCCATAGATGTATTATATCACTTCTCCATTTTCCTCTAATTATTCATTCTATATTTCTCTTTCCTGCCCACACACAATCTCCTGAACATAAGCCTCTGGAAAGCATAAATCTTTTCTTTCTTTGCACCCCAGTCAATTAAAACCACTGCCACAACAATAGTAGGTTTGCAGTGTGAAAGAATTTGAATCTTCTGACGTAGTTTAAATTTTAAATCTCTTCCACCTTATCCATACGTATATTTATATTTATACTTACAAGATCTCATAGCCTGATCATTTGGTTTGGAAATTTGAGTCATCTTCCTATATCATAGATTGAAAAAAAACAACTCCCTTGAAAGAATAGCAAACAACTTTTGTAATTTTACCTAGTGCATATTCTCAAGTTTCCTTATATATGGGAATTGGAATAATGATTATAGAAGCACATTTGAAGTACATCTTCTCAAAGAAGTGTATGAAGTGTAGCCTACTGTTTTCTAAATGTTGTTTTCCCCTAGCATACTATTTGAGGCTCTGAAGAGAAAGTATACTAATAATTAAATGGGGTCCCAATTCTGCTATTTCTTAGCTGTAAAGCAGTGTCAGTGAGGACAGTCTGGATTATGTAGCAGTAACAGAGACCCTGAAAATCACAGTGATCTCATTCACACTGTAATAGTAATCATGGGTCAGTTAGAACCCTATTGCTCATTGTCATCACTCTGGGAATCAGGCTGGGGGAAAAGCCTGTGTTTGGAATATTGCCAATCATCAAGGCAAAAGGAAAAAATAAGGAGAACCATGCTCTTACCCTTGAAACTTCTTTCTGGGAATGCCACACATCATTTCTGCCTACATGTCTATTTTGTTAGATTTATACTTAATTATTTCACCATTTGGGGTTACCATAAAAGCTATTTCTATTGCAATTGTTCATTGTGAGTACAAAGAAATATTAATTTTTGTATATTGACATTGTACAATGGGAACTTGTTAAAATCACTTAGTTTTAGGGGCTTTTTTTGTAAATTCCTTGCAATTTTATTTGTAGACCATCATGTTACCTGAAAATAGGGATAATTTCATATTTTTTCTATGTGTATGTTTGTGATTTTTCTTTCTTGCCCTATCACACTGGCTAAGACTTCTAGTTGAATAGGCATAGACAGGGTGGATATCCTGCCTTGTTCACAATCTTATGGGTAAAGAATTTGTCCTTTTATCATTAAGCGTTATGGTAGCTAAAGGCAGATGTCCCTTACCAGCTTAAAGAAGTACTCTGCATCTTTCTAATTTCTTCAGAGGTTTTATCAAGATTACATGCTAAATTTTGTAAAATACTGTTTCTGCATGAATGCTTATAATATGTGGCCTACCTTTTTAGTCTATTAGTGTGATAGATTACATAAACTGTTTTTCAAATGTTGAACTAGTCTTGCACCCCAGAATAAATCTTAAGTGTTATATACTATTCTTTTATTATGCAGCCAGATTTGATTCGTTGATGTTTTATTTAGGATTTTTGTGTCTGTTCATGAGGGAAATTGGTCTCTAGATGTCTTTTCTTGTACTGTCATTTCATGTAAGGATAATTTTTCCCTCATAAAATGAATTTGGAAGTATTCTCTCTTTAATTTCCTGGAAGATATTGTATAGAGTAGGTGTGATTTCTTTTTCAAAGTTTGGTAGAATCCACCCATGAAATCATTCAGGACTGGAGTTCTCCTTTTGGGGAGATTTTCAACTACAAATTCAATTTCTGTAATAATCTATTCAGGTTTTCTACTTCTTTAGTGAGTTTTGGTATTTTGTGGCTTTCCAGAAATTGATCCACTTTATCTATATTGTTGAATTATGTGCCTTGAGTTGTTCTTGGTTTTCTCCTACTAGCCTTTTAATGTCTGTAGTGATATATCCTCTTTCATTGCTGATATGATAAATTTGCCTTTTCTCTTTTTTTTACTTCATCATTCCAACTAGAGGTTTATCAACTTTATAAATCTTTTCTAGGAAACAGCTTTTGATTTCATTGATTTTTTTCCTCTATTTTATTCTGTTCTCAACTTAATTGATTTCTATCCTTACTTTTATTATACAATTCTTTCTGCTATCTTTTGGTTAATATTGCTCTTCATTTGCTAGTTTCTTACGGTGGAAACTTATATTGTTAATTTGAGACTTTTTTTCTTTTCTAATGTAATAATTTAATGCTATAAATTTCTTTCTGAGCACATTTTAGCTCCATGCCATACATTTTTATATGTTGTATTTACATTTTAGCTCAGGTCAAAATATTTTATAATTTCCCCTCTTTGACCTCATGGATTATTTAGAATAATTTTTTTTAAATTTATACTTCCTTGGGGACTTTCCACACATCTTTTTGTTATTGATTTCTAGTTTAATTACGTTATTGTCAGAAATTGTATAGGAACACTTACTGTGTTTACTTAGTGTATAGCTCCAGATTTAGGCTTTGTCTAAGTTCAAGCAGGAAATATGTATAAACAAAGCAAAACAAACAAATCAAAATAAGAGACCCACCATGAGATCAGACTTTGTGTTCTTATTTCCTTTCCAAATCTGCCTACTACCACCTGATTCTGAGTCCTCAGGTACCTCCTGCTCCATGCATTCTGCTCAGGTATTTGGTTGTATTTAGTGGGAGAGATGGGGTTGAGTATGTTGATTCAATCTAATCTTGAACTGCAAACTATAATTTCAAAGCAATTTAAAAGGATAAAGATTTTTTGCCTCTCACAAGTGTTCATATCTTCTGTTTTGACAAGATATTAATTCTAAATATAAAGCTGTTTAAGCTGGGTAAATCCAACATAAATATATTTTCTATTACTTTGATAAAAATGTATCTCAAAATTTATTTAACAGTAACGATTCTTGACTCTACTTATTTGAATCTATGTTTAAAATATGTATGTGTATTGGGGGAAGAGGAGGAGACTGAGTTAATTATCAAGATTATTGATTATTGATTATTGATTGCTTCGTATATTTTAGAGACTATATTTTCTGAAAAGCATAACATTCACCTAAATTTTAATAGAAGTTAAAGTCAACTCAAGTCCCTAACATGGATTAGGATACACATTTTCCTTAGCTGGATGATTATAATATAAGTGCTGGCAGTTTAGGATTGGGCATAACGTATTGGTAGCAGTCTATTTACCACAAAACCCAAGGGCTGTGTATCTAGAGTATTGTCTCTTTTAAACAGCTACGTATACACAGACAGAAACACAATTAACGAATCATGTGGATCATACAGAGCCCAGTGCATTAGGCCCGGAGTAAAATATTATATACAATTTAATATTTTTAAAAGAACTTCAAATTTGTTCAAATGTAGTGGAAAATTTTCAATAAGCCCCCTGGTAGAATTTTGGGAGAAGTGTTAAACTGCCCTCCCTGTAGGCTCAAATGATTTTTGTGGATTTCCTGGGAACATTTTATTAAATGGTTTTCATTAGAGCATTAAATGCATTGCAGTCTTCCTTTTCTGTCTAAGAGAATACTAGCTAAGCCCTCTTCAACAATCAGAGATGAAATGGATAAACTATACTTTCCATGGCATTTTTTTACTCTGAACCTGTTTCTGAACCTGGGCCCTTAAAAAACTAGAGGAGTCATTGATAAGCTTTGGAGGGTATCAATCTTTCAAAATTTTAGGCAAATTTTTGCAAATTGTTTTCTCATTATGAAAATCTCCAACAGGGCAGACTGGACACTTCTCTTCTGGCTTTGTGACTCTTGCCTGACTGTGCCTTAATCTTGCTTCTGAAATCAAGTTCATCAAAGGAAAAGTAAGAAGACATCTCATTGGCTAGCCTCCTATCTTTTCATAGCAATGAGCTACTTTATTCTTCGTGCACACAGTAGTTGAACCCACCATCTGAATACCAGACCTGGTCCTAAATCAAAGTGTTTTAAGTGGGAGATTTGTCTTCAGTTGCTTGCTGTACTCTTTGACTCCACATACAACACCTTTCCTGTCCTCTCAGTGTTTAGCTCAAGCTACTTAACTGGCTAAAGTTCTCAGGCTTTCCAGATATCTTATATAAGAGAGGAAATAAATGAAATCATCCTCTTCAGGGAGCATTTTCATTTTGAAATAAGCTTGTCAAAACAGGTTACTTCTTTATGTTAGAGAATGAGTCCTGTATTTTGATTTGCTAGTATGCTGACACAAGGAAAGAGGGATATAAGGCAGAGACACCCCTAAAATTAAAAAAGCACTTCTTCTGTTAATGTAAAAGATTGAAAGTTAAAAGTGTATTTGTTTTGTTTGACTTTGCAGGGGTGGGGTCTGTCTGTGTGAGCATGTGAGAAAGATAATCTGTTTGGTTTGTTGTCCACAATATCCTAAGCTTCAAAATACTTAAAAGAATAGGTAGAGAAATGAATGACAAAATTATCATATTTCCTTAAAATGCATCTCTGATTTTCCTACTAAACTGAACACATAAAATTCCATCACACGCTGTGCACAGTGATAATATAGTATAATAATGATCTATAATGATTTGTAAAACATTTTTTATTCTTCAGTCATATGAATAGGATTATAAGTACAGAAAAAAGATCCATTTTACCCACAAACAACTGTTATAACTGATTACATATGAGTGTTATGTGTTTTTACCATAGAAAAGTATTTCACAAAATGTTTTATGTAGAACAATAACCTCACAAAAGTTTCTAAGAAAAAGGGCTTCCATGGCTATGTAAGTTTAGGAAAAACCATATTCTATATTCCCTCTTGGAAATTTAAAATGTACTTGACCATATAAAAGTTTCTGAGTTGCTCTACAGTAATGAAATCTAACTTTTTTGCCAAATTGATTAGACTATTGAACTCTTCTTTCCACATAATGCCCATTAACATCGTGAGCCAGTACACTGCATAGCATATTTGGGAAACATTCTGGTAGACTCTTGTCCATTGGGAGGGATATATTCTGGAGCTTTCACAAATCCCCAAATTCATGAATATCACTGTAGCATATACTTTCTATCATAAAATACATAAATGTTGACCCTTATTGAAACAGGCACTGACACACTTTGTTGGATTGTTTTTCCTATTCCTGTGAGTGGTACAGGGTTGAGTCCTTCGTGTCATAAATCCCAAATACCTTCACTGAATTAGGCACTAAATTCTTCATTTACCCCAAACTTCTTTGGTTAAAAATGCCACTTTCTTTGACTTCTTTACTTTTTCTTCATTTCTATCACAAAGATTAGCAGAGCATAATTTGGGGGATAATCTCTCTCTCTCTCTCTCTCTCTCTCTCTCTCTCTCTGTCTCTCTCTGTCTCTGTCTCTCTCTCTCTCTCTCTCTCTCTCTCTCTCTCTCTCACACACACACACCCACACACACACACACACACACACGTGCAAGACCTATCCAGAAAGTATCCCTCCATTGTTAATATAAGGCGAACGGTTTTTGCGACGTTGTCGTAATCTGGCAGCCAAGGAAGAGTGGACAGGAATGCGCATGTGTGAACAATGACGACTTCACTATACTAGACAGCGGGACGCTAGACACTGTTGAGTGAGCGTGTGTACTGTGTGGCCATGGCATTCAAAATGAGCAGTAGAGTAAGGAATCTGCATCAAATTTTGCTTTAAGCTTGAACATTCCTCTGCGGAAATTATTCAGATGATTCAGAACGCTCTCAGGGACAATGCAATGAGTGCAAGACAAATGAAAGTGCGGTACAAACTCTTCAAAGATGGTTGAGAATCTGTTGGAAGTGATCCGTGTTCTGGAAGGCCTGCAACAAGCAGAACACCTGAGAATGTTGAAAGTAGACAGGTTAGGTTAAGAGACTCTGGGAGAACTGAGTGAGGTCCCAAGGTGTCAACTTTGAAGGGTACGAAGGTGTCATTGTCCCATGTACAATGTTTCTTGTATCTTGTATTAATATCTTCTTCAATAAATGTCTCTATTTTTCATATTACATGGCTGGATACTTTCCAGATAGACCTTGTATAATCAAACTTACTCTTTAATGCATAATGATCTACCAATGAACAAGGAATTTGGGGAAATGTTGGTGTCATATTTTAAAATGCTTTGAAGCCAAACAGAATGGGGAGAATTCTATTAATAGGTGACCTTGGGCAAGTTACTTTATCTTTTTGGGATGCTGTCTTTATCTGTTAAATAGGATTATAATAGTTTCGCTGGGCATGATGGTGCATACCTATAGTCCCAGCTAATAGGGAAGCCAAGGTGGAAGGATCATTTGTGCCTCAGAGTTGAAATCCAGCCGGAGCAACATAGCAAGACCCCACCTCTAAAAAGAAAAAAAGAAATTGTGTGTATGCGTGTGTGTGTGATAGTTTGAAGGCTAACTAAGATATGTAAAGTACCTGGCACCTAGTAAGTACTTAAAACACAGCAGTAATCACATCAGAAGCAGCCTCCTAGCAAAAGGGCCATTAAAATATAAGTCTTTAGGAATTGTATATGTGACCACCTATGTAGATATCAAGGCTAACAGCATGTTTGATTTTATTAACACCTTCTGCAAGCTAGTTCAGATTCATGCCACATGAAAGATTCTATAAACATCTACTGGAAAATTCTTTTTCAGGTGTAAACAGGATGATATTCCCGAACCCAAATTCTGGAAGTAAAGAGAGAATAACCTCCCTGCACCAGTCTTCTTTTCTAAGTAGAGGCAAACAGGACACTAAGTATTTTAAATACTTCTCCATATCTTGTATTTCTTAATGAATTACCAATCTTTTTCTTTGAAAATATGCCTGGATACCAACTTTCTAGCTATTCCTATTTAGGTCAGCACTCAGTGAGTATTTTTAGTAAGAAATAAATATTGAATGAAATTACCGGTAGTCTAAAGAGTAGGGATTTATAGCAATGACTGACACAGGCAGAAAAAAATCATACTCCTATACTCATTTGCCTAAATACAGTTATTTTTTTCTTCATCTCATATCCTCTATTTGACCTCTCAAATATTGTCTATTTTGTCTGAAACAAAACAAGATGTGAATGTAACACAATAGTAGAAAACCTTCATCTTTAATCCTCTTTTGTTCAACTTTTCTGTCTTGTGGCAGTGAAATGAGATAGACTCTATATGAGGCAATGTGTCACAAAGGGCAGAAATGCAATACTAAATACACTGTCATCTCTCTCTCAGTCTTACCCACCCCCATACCCCCCCACACACAGACAAATGAAACCCATAGCATAGTAGATGGTGCTTCATGTGACTGTAATCAAACAAAACACAAACAAGTGCAGGATTACTATGACAACACAGTCCATGCCATGGTTTCTGGGAACCTTTGGCAACTGTCTTTAATTTTAAGTGTTTGCTCTGCCACCTTAAATCATGTTAGCAGTACTGTGAGCCTCAAAATGTGTGACTTGACCGTTTAAAGAAGTTTTACTCATTCTGTGTGTTTCTAAGCATACGATAATAAGGCCACAGTGAATGTGTCATGCTCAGGGCTGAGCCACTTCACAGACCTCACTCAAAAAGAATCTAGAAGGCCTTCTCACTTGTCCTGCAGCATATGGAATAAATACAGTAGTAAGTCTGTGCTGGCCATCCTTTTGCAAATTAATTACTGCAGAATTCCTAATTTCAGAGGAAGATGCTGTGGTTTTTATGTGCCATCATCTTTTGTTTGTGGAAAAAAATTTCTATTTGAAAGAAGAGGTCACTTTTCTTAAACAAGGTAGTTAGGCAAAATTAATTCAGCCCTCCAAATACTCCTGTGTTATAGGTATTATTACCTTTATATTATAGATGATAAAAATTGGATTCACAGCTTAAGCAACTTCCGTCAAACCCACAGGAGAGCCTAGATTAAGGCACAGGTGCTCTGAAACCCAATTTAATCCTTCCCGATTTAGGCCTTTCTATGCCTTTTACTGCATTCATGAGCACGGTTCAGAAAATGATGTTTAGGGAACATCTTTCCCTAAGAAATATTTAATGAGGGCAAGCAGTACAACTAAGAATAGTGCTATTGTTGGTAGCCTCTACTAAGTCCGTGTGTACTGTACGAGAAGATTAAAAACAATTCAGTGAGCACTTTTGAAAGCTGATAGCTGCATTTAAAAAGCAAAAAAATAATCTTCCTTCACAGATATCTTTAAAGAATCTTAATGGCAAATAGAGAGGTATTAGTGTTATTGTCCCAGATCACATTGAAGATTCTTCTAACTTTACTGAAAAATCCTTATTAGATTATTTAATCTATTTATGTATTGGTTTTCCCAACTGTAAAATCAAAATTGTGCAACTTGGGTGAGTAGTAAAAAGAGAGAGTAACTCAATGGTGATACACTTAAATTCACAATAGTATTGCCAGCAAGTTTCATGGAAATACACAATCAACTGATAATCCTTTATGACTAGGTCAGTTCTCAATGTTAAAGGAGATTAAAACAAACATGTTACACACACGGCATCCACAGGAGCCTACCAGGAAGTTGGTGAGACATCTAACCACATCTAACCGTTATTGTTAGCCACTTTTCTTCTTGGAAAACAACTAGAGTCCCATTTGCTCTATGAAGGCTTTCCTGAATTTTCTAGCTCATAGCTTCCTCTCTTGAACACTTTCTATCTGAACTACATCTTTGTCAATTAGCATACATATCTTTGAATTTTTAATTTTTTAAATATACAACCCACCTCCCCAACTAGATCATAAGTCTCTTGATCAGGGGTTATACATCAGTCCTTCTTATATCTTCAAAGCCAGATGTTTTGTCTTGTAAATTGGATGTACAACTGATTTTTTACTGATTATCATAAAAATGTTGACAATTGTTAGTGAAGTATAAAGTCACAAAATGGAGCAACCATAAAGACAATGCTTCTATGAGGTTGAGAAAAAGACCCTATGTTAGAGATCAAATCAGCAAAGCTGTTAGTTCTGTGCAGAGCGTGGAGAAGGTACTTAAGATGTCAAATTATTACTGTAATTAAGTCAGTTAATATCTCTAAGCATTTATGCTTCTTAAAATATTAAAAGGGAACATTAATTCCTGCTATAATTGCCACATTATAAGGAAAAAATGAAATGATGATTATTAGAATTCTTCGAAATTGTCAAATCTTATGTAAGTTATAAATTAGAGATCAGAGGCAGAGGCGTATATATTTGCCTGATCAATACAGAGGTGGTTTGTCTGCTTTTTCTAGAACCTTACAGAGGAATGCTACTGTCCTATATCCACTTTCAAAGGAATGGGAGATAGAAAAACTTTAGAGAACACAGGATTTATTTTCTGAAAAAGAAATCCTAGGAATGGATTGAGCTTTCTTCTGCCGACCAAGTACCTCTAGTTCTCTAACTATGAAATAAGAACAAGACATCCTCTACACATTTAACAAATTTGTCCTGCAGGCTCCAGCAAACACAAGAACAGTGACCCTGAGTAGGTAGAAGAGGGAGGCAGTGACTCTGGGTGACAAGGCTGTAGGGCTCTCTGAGTGATAGCAGATGTACAAAGAGCTAAAAACAGGTAGAGAAAAGGACCTGATTATTGGAGATTTTGATTAAGGAAAGAGAGGAAGCATTTAATAATGATTAAGCTTATGGACTCTAGATACAGGCAGAGGGATATTTATCTTCAGGTAAAACACACAGTTCCTAGCTGAATAGCAATGGGAAGTTAGCTGAAGTTTAGCTAACCCGCTAATTGTATCACATGCACAATAAGAGAATTTACCTCCCAAGGTGGTTGTGAAGATACAATGAATGAGACACAGATTGAGTGCTCGATATCCACTAGCTGACAATATTGTAAGAAAAGGGTGTTAAATATACTTTAACCCACATGAGCATACCACACTTTTCTAGTCGAAGTGATAAATATAAGGACAAATGAAAAAAGAGAAAGGGGAAGAGGGAATAAAGAGAAAGAGAACAGATTGCAAGAAAGAAAGAAAGAAAGAGAGACAGAGATAGAGAAAGAGAACAAGCACGGGTAAATAAAGAAGGAGAAATGGGATAAAAATGAGGGAGAATGAGGAAGAAAACGACAGAAAAAAGTTGAAAAGAGCAACGGTAAAAGGGAACAGAGGGAGAATTCTAAAAATTAGTACTTAGAGTTCGAAATTTCTATTTATTTTTCCTTAGCCACCATAGCAAAAGCAGAGCAAAATAAAATGTAATTTTGAATGAAACTGGATAGAAAATTTTAATGGCATACTTATGGAAAGCTGAAGAGAAAGGGAGGAAAGAGCATTGATATTGGACATACGGGAATTGATCGAAGTGTGAAATATGACTTCATCTAATTCTCTTCTATCACGGTATAAAAAGGCTTGTTTAAATGACATGCAATACAAGCCTTCTTAGTTCAAACAGGGCTTGGCCTTTATACACTATTTTAAACAAAGTACACTTATATAATTAGGAATGGTGCTAGAATACAAAACAAAGGTATTATATTACACCAGGAAACGTCAGTTGTATAAAACAGAGGCTACGTTCCAGCAAACTAGCAAATCTTTTTTTTTAAATCCCTATTCATACACACTTCAGGATGATGTAATGCCAGGTTATATATCAACTAAACCATTCTTTAATGAATCTCTGACCAAATGCCTGTGGAATATGTCTGGAGTTGATCGCATGCTGAAGAAATGAATAAACTCTGTGTTTTGACTATCTATTACAGATTACCACAGTTCTCACACAAGAACCAAAAATAATTCACTTTAAGGTACTCAGATTATGTTTAGAAAATGAATATTAATAAATGATGCAATCTCATTGAGCTAGGACTTTCTGCAATTTTCTTGTGAGTTGAGGCATCCTCTATATGGACTGAGATTTACTAATTTAAGGACCAAGAGACTCTTGCAAACTTTTAATGGTAAGATGTGTACATTCATGGTTGGCCACAGGCAAAATTGCGTAGTACCTACAGTTGTATTTGATGACCCAATACCTCTCAACTCCCTTTCCTCCCCACACACCCAGACACACATACACACAGACTCTTCTATCTTCCCCTACACAGAGCACCCAGTCAAGTTCCTACACTCCAATTATGGTTTTGACCCTTTCCATGACATTACCTTGTATTTCAATCCTCCCTGCCCAGTTATTTCCTACCCAACATGGCATAACACAAACTAGGCAAAGAATTCCTAAACATGCATGGATTGAATTCCTGTCTAGTTAACATATTTGGAATTGAAGGGGAAACAAACAAGGTACAAAGGTATTACTATGTGGGGCAGATAATAATGTTAGATCACTTATTAAAAATACAGAGCATTGATTATATGATAAAAGTCACATGTACTCTCCTTTTCACTATTTTATTCCATACAATTATGTTATGCTTTCCACTATCACCTTGCACAATTTCTAGAGTTATCCTTGGCTCTCTACTTAAAAGAGTTATTCCAAAATCAAATAACTTGCCAGAATAGGCAGCCTGATAAACTATGAGAGAGTTATAAAGCAAATTTGCCACAAAGTAGCCAGACAATATTATTGGCACTTTATAGATTTAGGTTGTCATATTTAGTATTAACAAATGCTATTTAAAAATTATCATAATTAAGACATAGAGTGATTGGGTAATGACATGTTTACTTATTAAAACACTCAGGATTCCCATTCTAAGACATTTCACTCTATTTTTTTTCTTCAGGCTTAAAAAGAAGCAAAGCCAATATTTGTTATAAAAGTTACACATAAATTTTAAAAATGAAATGAAAAATAGACTGGGCATGGTGGCTCACACCTGTAATCCTAGCATTCTAGGAGGCCGAGACGGGTGGATCGCTCAAGGTCAGGAGTTCGAAACCAGCCTGAGCAAGAGTGAGTCCCCGTCTCTACTAAAAATAGAAAGAAATTAATTGGCAACTAAAAATATAGAGAAAAAAATTAGCCTGGCATGGTGGTACATGCGTGTAGTCCCAGCTACTCGGGAGGCTGAGGCAGAAGGATTGCTTGAGCCCAGGAGTTTGAGGTTGCTGTGAGCTAGGCTGACACCCCGGCACTCTAGCCTGGGCAACAAACAAAGTGAGACACTGTCTCAAAAAAAAAAAAAAAAAGAAATGAAAAATAAATGCAAAAAAGAAATTTTTAAAAGCGATGTTCAGAGTTATTTTTATAATTAATCAAAGTTAATAAAAACAGGAAAGCACAAAGTGTCCCATGATCTCATCACAGACTGATAGCATTTTTATTATTTAGTAAATATTCATATATATTTTATGTTACTTTGGATAAGCATTATCTATGTGTATGTGTATGTATGTCTGTGTGTGTATATATATATGTTAGAGCACATTGCTTACTTTTTTTATAGCTTGTTTTTTTTTCAGTTAACAGTATGTTGACAATATTTCCCAAGTCATTAAGTATTCTTCTACCACCTCCCTTTTATTGGTTGCAAAGATGTTCAAGCTATGTCTGTACATAATTTATTGAACTATTTTCCTTTAGTCAAAACTTTATGGAGCAGTTTTTGCTTGCTTGGTTTTTTTCTCCCTTGGATTTTGTATTGAACATATTTATAAATAAATCTTCTCAGTTCTGCAGATGGATCGTGGTGATGGTTGCACAACGTTGTGAAGGAAGTTAATGGCACTGAATTGTACACTCAGAAATGGTTAAAAGGGCACATTTATGTTACCTATATTTTACCATGATAAAAAAAAGGCACAAGTGAAAAAAAATCATCTCACATATTGCTGATTATGTTTTTAAAAATAAATTTCTAGAGGATGAATTGCTGAGTCTAATGGTATGTCTGATTTTAAAACTTGATAACTAGCCCTCCAAAATGTTGACCAATTTAAATGCACTAACAGTATATTTACTATATATACTAACAGTATATTTAATTCACCTGAGATACAATCATAACTCATGTATTTTGGAAGTTTAAGTTAATTAATTAATTAATTAAACTTTGCTTTACTTTTGCAAAGGAGTTATAACAACCTACTTGCAAATAATAAACATTTTCCTTTTCAAAATTCTCTTATTTGCCTAAATCATCTCTAGCACAAAAATCAAAACTGAGAGAGAGACAGAGACAGACAAAGGGAGGTGTATTTCTGCTCCAAATTTCTACACAGCTGTCAAATGAGATTGGTTACTATTGTAGCAGAGTGACCATCCTTGTCTGCATGAAACTGAGGTGTTTTCCTCTATCAGAAGGTCTCTCTCTCTTTCTCTCTCCTTCTATCTCTCCTCCGCCCACTTTTTTCTTCCCTCTTTTCTTCCATCCTCTTTCTTTTTGAGACCATATCTTCTGCTATGGTACTTTAGATCTTTATGATCATATCTTCTCAATTAACCCGTTAAGAACCAGCATTGACTCAGAAACTCAAACCAAATGTGAAATGCTTTCCAGTAGAGAGAGCATACTGAAATTTAAATAGAACTTAGCATGTTCTTAAAACAAACTTTGAAGTGTTTGAACTACCAAAGCCAAAGGTTATCATGGAATTGAGGGTCAGCCACTGCAAAATCAGCTAAAGCACACAGGTTGGGCATAGGAAGATCACCAAAGGACAGAAGAGGGTGAGCCAGTGCACTTTCAGCTGCCTTTTATCTTCTGGAATGGCAGGGGGCCTTCGACTTATTCTCCCCCCTGTGAATTTGCCATGCCCTTGGCATTTCCCACATCAGACCACCAAGGAACAGTCTTTCTAGTCAAAGGTCGTAAACCCTTGTGCCCAGCTCTGATTATTGCACAAACTTTCATACAGCACCCTTTCCCCACCTCCACGCTTTTAGAACCATCACACTGTGAACCAAAGAATTAATGCCCATATCGATTCAGATCTGGTCTCCACCAAATAGCAGATTCAGTCTCAAATACTGGCTCCGTGGTAGAGAAGGATGTGAGAGTTCATATGAAATAAAGGTAGAGAATGGGAACAGCCTTCTAGAATATTCTAATGTCCCTTAATGATTCATTATAAACGAATCTTCCATGAATACATTTACCTGTCCTTTTTTTAACTTACCACCTTTTTGCTTTTTGCTTTTCTTCGTATATGTTTGAGCTCTACCTCATTTCAAATATGAATTTTCTAAAATCATCAGTAGTAGTAACACATTTTGGCTTCTTAACAATACAGTTATGTACTACACAACATATATGATAGTGATGCCATAAAATTATAATGGAGCTGAAAAATTTCTATCACGTAGTGACATATCTGTCCTAAGGTCCTAGCATAATGCATTATCTTTTTGATGTTTAGATATGCTTAAATACACAAATACTTACCATTGTGTTACATTTGCCTACAATATTCAGTATAGTAACATACTGTACAGGTTTGTAGCCTAGGAGAAATAGACTGTACTATATAGCCCAAGTGTTTAATAGGCTATACCATCTAGGTTTGTGTAAGTACACTCAATGATGTTCTCACAAGGACAAAATTGCCTAACACCACAATTCTCAGAATGTAGTCCCATCATTAAGAATGACATGACTGTATACTTTTATCAGTAGAACTTCTTAATAGAATCAACCTCTTAATAGCTTTTTTTTAAGTTTCAGAATAAAACAAACATTTTGGTTACATGAATTCCTTTGGTGCAGTTTGAGTCAAAGTTATGTGTGTCCATTACCCAGATAGTGTGCATTGTACCCATTAGATATGAATTTACCTATCCCTTCATCCCACCTGCTTGATTTCCGTTGAGTTTTACTACCATATGTTCAGATGAGTGTTGATCAATTAGTTCCAATTTAATAGTAAGTACACGTGGTGTTTGTTTTTCCAATCTTGTGATACTTCACTTAGAAGACTGGTCTCCAGTTCCATCCAGGTTGTTACAAAAGGAATCAGTTCACCATTTTTTTTATGGCTGAGTAGTGCTCCATGGTATACATATACATTTTGTTAATCCACTCATGTATTGATGGGCACTTGGGTTGATTCCACATCTTTGTGATTGTGAATTGTGCTGCAATAAACATTGGAGTGCAAGTGTCTTTTTGATAAACTGATTTTTTTCCTTTGGGTAAATACCAAATAATGGGATTGCTTTGAAAGAAGGCTAATGACTGTTTGTAGATAATAGAAAAAACATGGGTTTGGGAGTAAATAATGTAGGACAAATCTCAGCTTCCTCATTTGATGCCAGTGGAACACTGAGTGAGTGATTTCACCTCTTGGAATTCAAATACATCTTATCAAAAGAGGGTAAATAACATTTGTTTCTCTAGGTTGTTATGAGGATTAAATGATACAAAATCCATAAGAATCTGTCATAAAATAGCACTCAATACATAGCAGTTCCCATTGTAGCCGACATTTTCAGTTTCTTCCACATTATCACCATAATTTGTGCTGCTCTGATTTAAAAGTGTTTTTCCACTTTAAAAAGGCTCTTGCTGATTCATCAAATGGATATAATGACCTGTAACTATTTGCCTTAATATTTTGAAGAAATAATAACAGTATCTTTTAAACAAACTGCATATACTCAATATGTCTCATTATGGTCACAAAAATATTCTCATTGAATTACACCTACTTTTTTAAAAAATCACATATACATACAAACAGGACACACAGCAAGTCTAGTTAATAGCTTAAGAAGGCTAATTTTCAACTATAGAGTAATGCTCTTAAGTCATAAGACTAGGATCTGTAATTCTAACATGGAGAGTTCTTGAGTTTTAACTCTCAAATAATGCCAGCTAATTCATGTGTGTCTTTGTATAGAATCTTCATGTTCTTTTTAAAATAGAAAAATGCATAAAAATCTTCTATTCTTCATTGTCTTCCTCCTAGGATAGGGAGAAGCTAGAAGCCTAAAATATGGACAGGAATTGATATATTCAGAAGATATTTCCAGAAATGGGCACTGATCATGAAGTCATGACATTCAAGTAGGAATTCTATGACATGTGCCACATCTGCAGGTCAAAACCATAGCAGAAAATCATAGTTCTTGCTAAACCTCTTGGACACCATCCTCTTGTGAGTGTGAACCATTGCATTTCTCTACCCTCAATGGGGTTATAGTTTCAGTTGTTTAGCTTCTGTGTTATATTTATAAAATCAATACTTCAATTAAAATCTGTCAAGTCTTTTGCAAATCAAATTGATAGGATTCCCTCTAAGTTAGGACATAGAAATACGATGCTTCTTTAGGTTTTTTGATATTTATTTTAATGGCTATGCTATATACTATGAAAGCTCACCTCAAATCCAATTTATATATCATCAATGTATTTGATGAAAGATATCAAAGGCATATTATATGAATTTTGTCCATGAGTATGCCACTGGATTTCAAGATAAGGATGTCTCTGTGATCAGTTTTCCAGCCTATAAATGTACACTCAAAAAAAGTAATAAAAGAAGCTAATGGCTATTATTACTTAACTCATAAGTAATTATAAGTAATAGGTAAAGTAGCCTGTCATTTTTAATACATTTGTTGTAACTAGGAACTGGTTTGTTATCTGGCCAGCCATGGTGCCTCATGCCTGTAATCCCAGCACTCTGGAAAGCTGAGACAGGAGGACCGCTTGAGGCCAGGAATTTGAGACTATGCTGGGCAACATACGGAGATCCCATCTGTACAAAAAATTTAAAAATCAGCTGGGCATGGTGGCGTGCACCTGTAGTCCTGGCTACTCAGGAGGCGAGGCAGGAAGATCGCTTGAGCCCAGGAGTTTGAGATTACAGTGAGCTATGATGATGCCACTGCACTCTAGCCTGGGCAACAGAGCAAGACTCTGTTTCAAAAAAAAAAAAAAAAGCGAAGTTTGTAAACTATTCTTCTCTGTGGCTTTAAGCCTTTTGGGCTGCCTTTATACTGCTGCCAAATAAAAAAAGTATGAAACAAAAAGAAGATTCCAGTTTTTTTCATATTATTCATAGCCTCATGTCTAAAGTATACCGCCAAGACCCAACACTACAGTGTTACGGGATGAATTGTGTCCTCCCCCAAAGATATATTGAAGCCATAACCCTTTGGTACCTCAGAATGTAACCTTATTTGGGGAATGGAGTCATCGCAGTTGTAACTTGCTAAGTTAAGATATACTGGAGTAGTGTGGACCCTTAATCCAACATGACTGGTGTCCTTATAAGAAGAGAGAAAGTTAAACATAGAGGGAAAACAGCCATTTAAAGGCAGAGGCAGTGATTGGAGATATACTGCCCCAAGCCAAGGAATTCCTGGGCCTTGACCAGAAGCTTGAAGGAGCAAGGAAGGATCCTTCCCTAGGGCTTTGGAGACAGCCAGGCCTTGGCCACACCTTGATTTTGGACTTCTAGCCTACAGAACTGTCAGGCAATAAATTGCTGTGGTTTTAAGTGACTCAGTTTGTGATATTTTGGTATAGCAACCCTGGGACACGAGCAGACACACAGTGTCACAAGTTCCCTAATCTTCCTGACTTCTGACCTTGGAACACATTTCCCCAATTATGTCTTTGTCCAACCAACACTTAGACTTAAAACTGCACTGATTTTTCTGGCTTTCATTTTATATTTTGTTTGATAACCATAATTAATGATATTCTTCCAATGAATTTATAAAACCGAGGTGTCCTAGCATCAATCCATACCAGTTTGCAGGAGAAAACTGTTAAATTTTCAAGAATTTTGCAAGCCAATTGCTAGACACAGCCATTATTTTAAAAATTACATTGTATAAGGTTTAAATTAGGCAAACCAAAACAAAGGTAATAAATAACCCAAACTCACCACTTTCTAATTATTTGCATACATTTTACTACTAACTATGCTATTAAGCGTATTGACATCTGTTTTATCTGTATGGTGGAAACACTAAGTAATGGTGAACTACTGCCCATCTTTTCCTGACTCACACTGGTAGCTTGGTATGAGCCACAGTGGGATTATTTACACCATGGAAATTGTCCAAAGATACAAATCAGTTATCTTTATGTTTTCAGAGAGCTAGTTGTAAACATTTACCAGTACAGCATCAAAAATAATCTATAAGGCCAATTCTGTAAGCGAAACTCGGATGGCTACAGAGGAGCAGACCAAGGTTAGCTGAAGACATCTCTTTTCTGGGCCCTACATTGTACCTTTCAGTAGGAATTCAGAGCTCAGGAAAGTAAGAAAAAGCAAATAAAGGATTCTATTACAAATAATAAAGGCAGAGAGATTTGACAGGGATTGTGAAGAGGGGATAAGGAAGACTTAGATGCTGGTGACCTACTTTTAGTATTGTCTACTAAATCTCCCAGGGAAGTGTTTAGCTCTGATTATAAATATTACTTGGATTTAAATCAGAGTACTATTTAAAGGGTCTGTGCTCCTTAGGGAGAGAATTCAGATAGATGAATAGATTGATGGATTGGCATGGAGATATAGCAATATATATGGCATACATGTGTACAAGTTCCTTAAGTTGGTAATAACTAGATGATTTCATATAGTAAAACAGACCCAAGCCAGTTACAAAATTACAGGTGAATTAAACGACTCTATAAACAGGCAAGACAAAGCCTTAGACGCTTTAGCAGATATATAATTCCACTATATATGGATAGGGTAAACATTTTTTAGCTTTGCTATGACATAGCCCTTGTTATGCATATAAACCGAACAAAAATATTTATAGAAACAGCAGCTCTCCACTTTTAAAACAAAGATTCAAAGAACTTGATACCCATTAAATGGTTACTTCCTAAAATTTTTAAGGGTAATTTGAGGCTGTTGGCTGCTTGATATTATTCTGCACTGTGGGGAGTGGAGTCTCAGGTTAGAGACTCTGCCCTAGTCCTTGAACTCTGTGCCAGTAAGAGCTGGGAATGCTGCAAACTTTCAATCAGTGCCAGAAAGAAGGTGGAAGGTCTTTTTTCTTTTAACCACAATGCCAGCAGCAGGTTAAGGAGTGGCGTTACCCACACTACGCAAAGTCTTGCTGAATCTACTTTGTGAGTACTGTGTCTCGTACCAGGAAGCATTCTAAGTGTGGAATGTGTGAAGTGTGCATCATATCAGATTGTTGTAACTGAGGCATTCTTTCAGAACTTGTCATCTGAGTCCAACAATGTTCCTATTTAATTAGCCGTTAGGTTTTTTTTTTTTTAATGATAAATAAGAGGCTCCATTTCCTTCTCTGTGAACACAATCCAACTGGGGAAGAAACTCAGTCTCTTAAAATTCTCCATAGTTTAACACCCATTCTTAGCTTCCTTATGCATTTTAAATAGAAAGAGAAGGCAAATCTAGCTTATACATAAGGCAAAAAAGGAAGCATATAGTAAAATATAAAAAACGATATCACCAACACAAACCATACAATTAACTATTTTCACTATTAGGTTTGGAGAAACCCCTGAGTTTCAGTTGTTGTTGGCAAATGCTTATTAATCAAAGAAACAGATGTGGCTGGAGATGGACCAGAAAGGTAGGAGCAGGGAGGGAGTGATGCTAAGAGTGAGGGCTCAAGAGTTATTCCTTCTATCCTCAGTTCTCCCTGTGTTCTCTCTTCTACTTGTGGACCTCACCCCCACCCTTCATTCTGGGCCCATCACTGCAAAGTCTTGTCAAATCCCTCCAATCAAGATGTGTAATTCGCATATCTGGCTAACAGCAGTTTGTAAAACATCTCACACATTCTCTTTAAATCATAAACTAATCTTGAAAGCAAACAAATACAAACTATGTTCAAGACCCAAAGGTAAAAAAAAAAAAAATACCTTTATTTTCAAATATTTTGAGTAAGAAATGTCCTCAGATCAGACCACATAAAGCATTAATGGTAGGGTAACATAATCTATTGTATGCCTAATAAAAAGTTCTGTGATCCTAATATGCTCTGAAAATTAGTGAAACTGGCATTCAAAGCGTCTCTATTTTAAACTAAAATGTCATAAGACGTTAAAGTGCAAAAATTTTTAAAAGGTTAACATACTAAGCTTTTCTTTAGAAGTTTACATTTGTTTATATTTCACTGGAACAAAGTGTTACTTTACATATACACCACATTTTTACTCTCAGAGAAGAAGTCTTTTCTTCAGACTTCTTCAAAAAATAAAAAATAAAATGTTTTTGAGTTACCTTCAGCCTCAAATGCTAACTTTACTGTCTGTGACTCAGAGAAAAGGTGTTCCATTTTTCCATAGTTACACTATGATAATTTGACAATAAACTTTTTACTGACCAAGTTCAAGCTAGATAATTGCATCTGTAAGCTGCTCTTCTCAGCTAGCCCTACTGAACTTTGTAAGAGTTTTATTATAAAAAACTGTTCTTGACTGAAACACAAGCCTTCCAAAATTACATGCCACAGTGCAATTCTTATGCAACGAACTTGTGGTTTTCCAAATTTAGGACAAAGCATGTAGTTTTATCGGTGAGTTGAGATTTAGTCTTGTTCTCCTTTGATTCCATAAATGGTGGTTCTAACTTTGAAATGGGCCACCTAACTTACAACTATTTTCTTCATTTCTTTTTAACAGGGAGAAATAACATACAAATTTCTGGCATGTTGACAAGAGAATTCAGCAACTTTCTCCCTGACATGAAATATTTCATTCAGAAGGCCTATATTTCCTTTCTTTAGAAGGTTTCCTAGGCTAGACTATGATAAAAAACGAACTCTGGGATGTATCTGCCTACGTTCTTACAATTGTAAAACCTGAGTAACATCTCTGGGAATGAAGTCTGGGAGGGACCGAGAACAGAAATACTTATTTGTTACAGAAATACAAGGGGCCATACTTTGAAATATTCCAATGGAAACCAAAACTTGTAGTTTACCGAATTGAAATTAGTAACCTCTACATGAAGATTATTGACACAAGCTCAATGCTAATTCAAACCTGTAATCTGTGTAGCCCATAGTAATTTACTTGGTAGAAGTATCTCAGATTAATAAATTAAACAATTTGTGTTTCTTCTAATAGTTGAAAAATTATAGATATGTTATTAAAGACATTATTTTCACTAGTTTTGCTGAATATTTTTCCCCATGGTTAAAATATCTCAGCAACTGTCCATTTTTAAAATTCCACTGCTATCTCAGTAGTCATATAAATTATGACTATAAATTATGACTATTCTGGCTATTTAAATTTTTCACTTGGCTTGCAGTGACATACTATAACATTTGGTAAGATAATTAATTTCAGTTGTACATATTCATTGAACTTTTTGAAAAATCATTTGACTCTTTTTGTTAGTATAAAATTATTAGGAAAGGCTTCTAAAACTAGGATTTTTCCTTTGAATAAGGTAGGGGGATGGGAAATGACACCAAATTTAAAGTCATTGTTCTGCCTCTTATTTTTCACAACCGTTTTAAAGGCGATTTTGTTGGGAAAACTGAAAATCTAATACCCTAACACTGGTACTGTTAACTAAGGCAGGACATTGGAACTGTACTACTACCAGCAGGGGTGGGTAAATTCTGTTGCTCTTCTTGTCTGTGATATACGGTACAGGGTTGGTCCTGGTTTGGTCCACCTGCCAGCGGAGTTTAAAGTTTCTGAGGCTCCAGGCTTCCAGGAACACAATGACTTGGATCAAACAGCCTAAATGCGAAGAAGGGTATTTCTGCTGCATCAAGGAAGCCGTTAAACTCCAGCTAAACTAACTCTTTTTTATGCGTCCGTGCACACGACCGAATTCCTCTTTCACTGGCCAGAGATTATTTCTGACAATTCAGGATATCTCGAAAGCTGGAGACATATGGATGGAAAATGAAACGACCCAGGACATCGTTTCTGACCACATCATTATTTTGTGCCGCGTATTACCAGATGGGCAGTCAGTGAACAGCGCAGGGATGGGAATGGATAGTTTTATAATGTGAATTTTTCCCCCGATAAAGCTAAAACAGATTTCATTTCCTCTCTTTTGGTCTATAAGCACTTGCTTTCCCCGCTCTCTGCAATATCAATTAACTCAACTTTGCAGTGAGGTGGCCAAAAAGAAAGAGAATGAGGCGATCTTGATAATCTTAGGAAGTGTCGGAGGAGTGGCCGCGGCTGGGGGACTGCGGCGGTGACCGCCGCGTGCTGCGCGGATTTCGGGGCTGACACCGCGCGGGCGGTTATGGAGCGGACGGTGCACTGGATCCGCCGAGGATAGAGACCCGGAGGCCGGGAGGGGTCTGCTGATCTCACCGCAGCCTTCTAGGCCGTGGCTGCCTCTCATCCGCTGCGTTTGATTACCACTATCACCGTTCTCGAAAAGTCATGGAAGACAACCCGCTGCCAGACCTCAGGGACATTGAGCTGAAGCTGGGACGCAAAGTACCCGAGAGCCTAGTGCGCTCGCTCCGTGGGGAGGAGCCGGTTCCCCGGGAAAAGGACAGGGACCCCTGCGTGGGGAGCGGCGGCTGCGCTGGCGGCGGCTGCAGTAGCAGCAGCAGCAGCTGCAGCTTCCCTCCCTCCTTGTCGTCCTCCTCTTCGTCCTCCCCAACCTCTGGCTCTCCACGACGTAGCCACTCCACCGCCCTGGAGAGGCTGGAAACCAAGCTTCACCTCCTCAAGCAAGAGATGGTGAGTGTGGTGCGCCAACCGCCAGGGTGGGAGCCTGGGCTGGGGCCCAAAGATGGGGCGACCAGAGAATGGGGCCAGAGAGAGGGCGGCAGGGACTGCAGAGTGTGGGGCGCGTGGGAAACGCGGAGTGGAGGAACACGCAGGGGGCGCGCGTCTGGAGACAGCTGCTGCGAGGCTTGTTTACCAGGGACTTTGCTCGGTCACGGTTTGCTACGACAGCAGAGTCTGCTCTGTTCTGTGTACTTTCGGATAGCGCCGACTCGCTGAGCCTGGTTCGGACTTTTTAGCTGCCAGCCCGCAAGCCTCCCGAGCACCAGCCCCCTGAGGGTTTGCTGTTACTGCACCCATCTGGGGCCTGCTGTGCGCCGTTTACACTTCGGATAGGTTGGAAAGGTGGCTCAGTCCAATGAGCTTGCTGCAAAAATACTTCCTGGTTTACCTGGGGTGGCGCGGAGGGGCTCTTGCAGCCCTCCCGGCTGGCTCACTCTTTCACCAGCGCCGCTCCACCCTCCCTCCGTCCCTCCCCACTTGGTGCAGCAGCTGCAGCTGTTCCAAGGCCAATGTTGAGCAGATTCTCCACAGCTGGTTCTGAAAACAATGGCCAACTCGTCCTTGATGTGCTTATGAATAGCCGGTTTCCCTGTTTTGATCCCAGCCAGCAGGTGATCCCCGGTTCCAGGGATTTGCTAATAACCATCTACCCATCTCCTTCAGTCCTCAATCTGCAACTGTTTTTCCTGCTGTTTGCAAACGTTAGCCTAAGCTTGGAACAACGACAATACTTGTTATTCCGGATGTGCTTAGACTAAGACACTGATTTACTTGCCATGAGCTCTTGGGCAGGTCACTTCACTTTTGTAGATCTCAGTATATTTTTACAATGATGATCTGTTTGGGGAAGATGATTTCCTTCCTAAATCCTTTGAAGAAAATAACCACAAAGCAACAGCATTTTCTACCAGCTTGGAGAGGAGGAAAGTTACAACAGCAGGCCTCAAAAAGAGATAATTCCATTAAATTAACTTCACAGTTGCTTTGGACATGCTTCAAAATAGGCTAGGAGATTTCTATCACTCAGACAGAAATGATAGAAATCATTTCTACCATTCTATTATTTAGTTATGAAATTCTATCATTAAGTTATTATTATTTGTTTTTAGGTTGGATAAAAATTTAAGGAAAACCCTTAGGCATGTAATTGAGAAGCTGGAAAGTGGAAGGCATCTTCCTTGATGAGTTTATAAAATAGATGAAAAGGTAAAATGGGAACATAATTTGGCCAGGGAAAGATTACAAACCAACAGCTCAGCAGGTGCCTGGTGCCATGTAACAGATCTCACTCAGGTAAGTGTTGAGACAAACAGGTAAAGCTGAGGCTATTTCTCACGGGAAATGTGCCTTGTCCAAGAAATAAAAAAATGCTGCTAACTATACAAATTCAAGGTCTACCATTAGGGATAAAGACATCAAGGAGATGAGGAAATTTGATTCCTAACCATGGCTTCTGTCATTTTACCCAGGGAATGTTAATATACTTACTCTAATAAGTAGTTCTTGTGGAAACACATTTCCTTCCTCAGTGACTTCCAGATTGGCAGCAGGCAGACAAAGGCAGTAATGTCACGTTGCTAAAAACTCATAGACACAATTTAGAGGGTTTGTACATAATTTGGAAACAGTGACATTTCAAAAACTAATGAGTCTCACCCTGCCCCTAGGAAGGTACATTGGAATGATTGGTTCACACCTGAAGAACATTTTCTGACAAAAAGAATTACCTTCCATTTAGGTTGCACAACCACACTGTCCTGATCAAGAGAAACTACAAATTGTATAAGAATTTTTATACCAATGATGTTCATTTCCATTATAACGTGACAATATACATTGTACCTTCCACTGGCGTGATATGTCACAATTAAAAGACTTTTTCATGTATTAAGACTTTAGTTTTTTGAGACATTACTTCTGCAACTGGATTCATGGTGAGAGTCTCTGGGGTCCCTGAGAATCTGTTACTTGTGTTTTTCTGAAGAATATGTCTTTACTACGCAGATGTTGGCCCTCTGATTTGATGGAAACTTCTGGCTTGGGAGCCAGATACACTGGGGTTCAGGGAAGTCTAGGTACAAATCAACAGGGTCAGGAGATAAATCAACAGGGTCCTGCAGGCTGTCAGAGCTGCCAGTCTAGGGAAACTTTTAGCCCATCTTCCCAGGTAGAAAGGCCTGTCCAGCTGTCTGTGGCCTTCAGTCCAGTCTTGGTTCTTTTCCTCACAGTTGTGTGTCACTGAGCAAGTTATATAACCACTCCAGAACTCAGCTTTCTTGTAAATGGAAGGATAAAATTATCTCTATTAAGGCATTGTAAGAATTTAATGAAATAACATAAGAAAGACAGCTGTTACATAGACATTCAAAACAGTAAGAATGGTGGCAGCAATGGGCATTATGTCAATGACATGGCTATTCTGTTCATTTTGCACAGGCAGCCCTAGAAGGGCAATGTGGCTTTGGGACTATGAAAGCCTAGGCACCTTCTCTACCAGATTGACTCTATCATGGCACTTCCTCTGTCGTCAAGACTTTTGTAGAAACCATGTTTCTGTGCAAAACCAAAAGATGAAATATGTGTGGCCTTCCCCAGCTTCACTGCAGCTGGAAATCTTGGTTTTTATTTTAGACTGAGCATTTATGAAACACATGCTGTGTGCTAAGGATGCTGCTGATTGAAGTAGCATGTATTAAAGAACTCTAGAACCTACTGTCTGGTATCCAGGAAGTCTCAGGAACTGAGACTAGTACGGTAGTCCCCGCTTATCTGTGGGGGATACGTTCCAAGACCCCCAGTGGATGCCTGAAACTACAGATAGTATTGAAACCTATATATACGATGCTATGTATTTTCTTATACATAAACACCTATGATAAAGTTTAATTTATAAATTAGGCACACTGGGATTAATAACAATAAAATAGAACAGTTATAACAATATACTGTAATAAAAGTTATATGAATGTGGTTTCTCATTCTCTTTCAAAATACTGTGATATTTTTGGACTACGGTTGACCATGGGTAACTGAAACCCATAAAGCCAAACTGCAGATAAGGGTGGGCTACTGTATTTGCTTACTTATAGTGAGACCTTTTTATACATAAGGCACTGTGCTAAACATTTTATTTGTCTTATCCTATTGAAACCTTATAATCTTTTAACTAAGTGTAATTTTTACAACAATTTTATAAATAAAACATTGAGGTTTATTGAAGTTAATGCTCAAGATAGTAAGGGGATGAGCCAGGTTGAGGTCAGAATCTGAGTTTTTTACCACACTGTGCTATCACGTCTCATGCTTTAGAAGACCTCTATGCTCATATAGACACTTAGGATTAAATGTATATATCTGCTCTTCCAGAGTTTCAAAACATTAAACATGTCAAACTGTATTCTTATCTAGCATAAGCCTTCCCAGAAGGAACAAGCACAAAAGACAGCCTCTCTCTTAGCAATGCTCAGGGTTTGAATGAACCTATCCAGAAGCCCTCTGGTTCCCAGCAGTCATACCCTATCCTTTTTGCCTCTATCACCAAGATCTCCATTAGTACTTCCTCTCACTCCACAAGAGCTACTAGCAAGGGGTCCCCTGTGCAGAGCTCAATAGGGAAGCTCAGTAGTATTCATGAGTTAGGAGTTTCAAGAGCTTACCACGGGTAGCATTTTAGTTTCCCAAGAGATTCTGTTCAGGGTAAAACTTGCACCTTAGATAACTCACTGGACAAAACTAGACACTGGAAATCCTGACACCATCTTGTGTTCATTCAAGCAGTACTTTCAAATTGCTGTTTTTTCTAACAAGGAGCTTGATTATTCTGTTTTTTCTCAAACGATATCTGTTGCACAGCACTGCGTTGTGACTTCCTAAATGTGTGATTGAAAACATGTTGATCCAAATTGTGCTCAATGTAAACTGCACTTATATAATTCACAAGGAAAAACAAGGTTATATTTTCAAATATACATTTTGAAAGTCTCCATCTTAGACTGCAAAATAAAACCTGAATGAATAGTTCTTTGTTTTAAATAGGGGCTAAGCATTGTGCTGGATGTTTATATACAGATATGACAGTATTATGTTCATTCTACAGATAAGGAAACCATGGCTTACTAAGGTTAGGTAACTTGTCAAAGTCATTATAATTGGAGAGCCTATGATTCCCAGCCGTTCATTCAAACAAGAACTATGGTAAACCTGGCTATATGCTGGATCCAAATTAATCCCAAGCCATGCTGTATCCTTGCACCATGAAATGTGCCCATTTATTGTGCATGAACATTTTTATAGTAATGTCATCACATCTCCACCAGTAGATCTTTTGGTATTCCTTTAAAAATATTGTTTCCTTTTTAAAAATTAAATAAATTCTCTCTCATTGGAAAACTTCCAAAAATTCAGAACTATATTGTAAAAAGAACAAGAGTATGCCTCACCTACCCAGTACTACACCTCTGCATTTTACTCTATTCCCGGAGGGAAGTGCTGCTTATAATTTCATGTGCATCCTTTCAGGTCTTTTTCTATGTCTTCTCCTGCATATATGTGCACATGTACACTGACACAATGTTGGTGTGTCTGGATTTCATTTTTCTTATTTTACACAATAATGTTTTATGATATTCCCTGGCATTTATTGAATGATTATGACATCACAGTTAGCATTCTAAACAATTTTCATGTATTATGTCATTTTATTCTTACTCCTCACCCACTTACGAGGTAAGCGCTATGGGATTTTAGGTAAATATAAACAGATTCCTGATAGAGCTCAGGAATTTTTTATCTAGTCAAACTTTACCTTATTCTGTTACTTCTTCTGTATAACCCGCAAATAGTTACTGATTATAAAGAAAAGGTAACTACATCACTTTTATGATAAGTGATTAACTAAATATTTAACAGTTCTTCATGAAAGTAGATTCTGTTCACAGAGATCTGACTCAATCAGAATATTTCATTCCTCAATAGAAAAGTAATTAAAAGTCTTCGAACTAACCTGTACATCTCTTTAATCAGACTGTTTTAATGTAATTTTGTTGAGTTTTTATTTTTTTGGTAATAATATTAATAAAACTTCTAAAAATTGGACCAAAAGGCTAACATGGCACAAAGTGATACTTGTCACATGGAGAAGGGAGAATGGCCACCCAGGAATTTAGTGTGACTTTAGTCTTCATGGTCAAAATCATCTTAGATTTGCTCAGACTTGGGATGTTCAAGATAACAAAACAGATTCTGTTCTTAGAGATCAGACATCGTCAGAACATTTTATTGTTTAATTGAAGAAATAACTGATATCCCTCAAATTGACTCTTATCAGAGAGCAATGTGTAAAACTAAAACTATAATGTATAACTGACTAATGAGGCTTCTTGTTGAAGGCTTGTGTCGTGGAGGGTTAGGAGATTGGGGAAGGGTAGAGTCAGGACAAGAGTGAGACAGGAACGTGCTTGAGTCCTGGCACTATTGGACCCAAGGTTTCATTTGGCAGGTTCAGGGCAGCTCTTGCCCCTCTCTCTCTCTTGGTTGGGCCTGCTAGCATGTCCATTGCAGTCATCCTGCGTTCTAACGGACACATTATTTTTCTTTAAAATGTAATCCTCTCCATCAGGAGTCGTTCGTATTGAACTGTAGTTAAGGGATGAGTTCATTTTGATCTCTGATGCTTTCTGATTGATTTCGGATTGTCAGAGGCTAGTCATTTCCCTCATTTCTAAGTTCTGGGGTGCACATCATACTCACCTATGTCCCTCTACTATCAGCTGCACATTTCCTTTTGAAAATAATTTTTAATTAAGAAGACCCACTTCCTGGATAATATGGCTTGTTTTTATGTAAACTAAAATTGATCAGAATCGTCTCTTTGTAATTCAAATTGTGGGTTTTTTTCCCTGTATATTTTAAATTGAGACATCAAAAGGGAACTTGAATTAAGTCTTCTTAATGGTTTCTGGTTTTCTGTATTTTGGTGATTAGAATAAAATTATTGTTATGTTAATACCCATCTCAGTAAAGTCATAAAAATGTTTTGACAGCAGCATCCCCAACAGTGAGCTATATCTGTTATACCTCAGTATTTGCAAGTGCAGGCTATTATTCTAACAGTTTTCCCAATATCCTTGCAAAGGACATTTAACTGAACATTGATTTGTTGTTTTAGTGCCAACCAAGCAAAGTTTAAGACTAAGATTGAGAAGAAGATCCCATACTCAAGGTGATAAAGTTCAACTTTCAAGATTGCTCAATTCAGAGAACTGAGTTCCTTTGCTGAGGATTTAGTCATAAATAGCTACTATTGGCTTCTAACTGGTATGAAGTGAACTGTTTCTAGATTTTCTCTTAATTTCCTAAAGTTTTCAAATTATCATTATTAAAATGATACTATTACTAAAACATGCAAGGGATCTAAAGTGAAAAATAAAAGTTCCTACATTTCTATTCCCAATTTTCATTCTCTAGAGATGATTGTTATGAATAATACTTTATGTATCTTTCTAGAAATTTTCTGAACATAAGCAAGCATACCTAGTATTGTCTATACCTTTAGTTATAATTGTAGCCATATATTTGTGTGGGTGTGTGTGTATATATATATAGTTTTAATTGAAACTCTTAGGAGCTCATGCTATAGACATTTTTTCTAGGTTCAGCAAAATTTGCTATTGATTTTATTATTAATATATATATGCACTTTGCTTCAAAGCACAACTTATATTGCTGTGATGTTGAATAGATTACTGGCAAAGGATGGCAGTCAGTGAAAGTTAGTCTATTTGTCTAAAAAAAATCACAGTTTATGAGGCAAAGAGACGGAGTCAGTAATCCCCAGAAATAGAAGAAAGCATCATGGAACTATAGCGTGTAAAGAAACTTTAGCAGTCATCCAGACCAATTCTCCACTGGCATCTTGGTCAGCTGATCATCAACATTCGTGTGAACTTCTTCAGTGATGGGGACTTCATTGGCGCCTAAGGCAGATCGTTCCATTTTTAGACACTTCTATGCAGTATATTTGTTAATTGACATTCCAGTTGTTCATCAAAAGGTAAATTCCATAATCATTCACCATGGGACAAAAAAAATGCTTCAACATGTATGCCTGCAAGTCACGGATTCATAATTTAAGGTGGGAGATTTGTCAAATGTGAAATACAAAGAAAGCTTAATGTGTTTCTCATAGTTTTATATGTGTATGACTAAAATAAAAGACTTTCATGCCTTTGTTGCAAAATGAGAAGAGAATCGCAGTGCTTTGCAGTGGCAAGGGTGAAGGGAAATGGGGACTGCCCTGCACTGCTGCTGGAAGAGAAACCTGAAAAGCACCTTTAAAGACAAACTTGACACTGGACTTTAAAAAATATATATATATACTGCTTGACTTGGCAATTCTGGTGCCAGTATTACTGTAGAAATCTATCCTAAGGAAATAAATAATGAATTGGTACAAAAATGTAATTTACGTGCATATTTGGTATTACGTATGATTGAGAAAATTGGAAAAATCCAAATGACCTGTAATGACAGGTAGGTTCCTTATGTGCATATGATATAAATTTATGTAGCTATTAAAGTTATGCTGTTAAAATTATTCATGGAATATAGAGAATGGTTATGGATATATACATGTATAGAACAAAAGGCTGGAATGAGATACTCCCTAATGTTAACAGAGGTATCACTGGATAGCAGAACTATGAGTGACTTTCTTTTCTTCAGCTCTTTTATTTTGCTTGGTTTCTCTACACTAAATATATATTATATTTGGATAAGAAAAATTATTGATGAATAGAATTTAAAAAAATAAAAATCAAAGGTATAGGATTTGGAATAAGATAGAGTTGAATTCAAGGAACCACAGCCCTAGCTACATGCCCTTAAGCACATAATTTAAATAATGAGATGAATATATGTAAAGTTGCTAGGATTCTGCCTTCTAAAGAGTAAGCACTCATTAACCATAAGTGTTTTTGCTTTTCCCTTTGATTAGTGGTTTAGCATACTGAGTCTTATAGGAACAGATGAGACTAGAATTTTTCCCATCCTTTACCTATCTATTTTCTTTTTATTTTATTTCATATAAGGGGATATGGAAATGGAAAGAAAATAGCTTGTTTTCCTACACATACTACATCTGAGTCACTAAGTTTGGTATCTAGCACCCTGCACAGGAGCAGCACCTGTAGGGGTTAGTGCCCAAGTAAGAACTGGCCGTTTCAACTCTGAATTTCCTGTCTGTAGAGTAAGGTGAGTTAATAACCAACTGACCCCTCAGGAGTTTAGTTCTAGTGGCCAATGCTAATCATGGATAGGTCTGTCATAAGGAGGTAATGGAGTTGACAACTACTTTCAGAAATATTTACAAAGCATTCTACATTCTCTTCATAGGAGCAAATGAGAACCTTATGCTTCTTGCCAGAAATAGGTGAATAGAAAATATTTAGACTAAGATAGATGTTCATTTGGGCTTTTAGAGAAAAAAAATTAGCCATTGCCCAGAGAGCAGAAAAAATTAGAAATAATTTAAGACTATAGATAAAGCCCTTTTTAGGATTACATAGGAACCATGGGCAAGAATCTGAAAGCATGCTGTAATCATCTATCATTTTAAAATGTAATGATGAAATTGTTTTGGAAGGAAATAATGCATAGGGAGCCACTAAGTATAACTTAATTTTGTCACTTAGATCAGTGATTTTTGTCACACTGTAAAACTTAATGACTTATTGATAAACATTATGCATCGACAAAAATCTTTCCGCAAATAAAGCACATTATTGCTTTAAAAATATTTATAAGTGTCTGGGGCTAAAGCTTTCCACAGAGTGAAAGTCTGTGGATGAAATTCTATATACATGACTTCATTTGTCACTTTCCTATTGTGCCAGATTTTAGGCTCTATCTTCTCACTTGCTAAATAAGATTGTTCACTATCGGCCTCTCCTACACCACAATCACCCTGAGGGTAGAGCTGCCACTAATCAATGCTTGTATTTCCTAATGCTTGGCCAATTATTTAGGGACTAAGCATTTATTTAATGTGTGAATTAAAGTATACCTTAATTCTGCTTCTAATTTTTGTGTTTGGACTTCACTGGCAACATTTCCTTTTTTGGAGTGGATCATAGAAATCCCAGTGCCTCTTCTGCCTCCCCCCAGCCAAGCCCAGTCACTTGCAACTTGAGTTCCTGGTTAAAGAAAGACTAAAACATATTTCTACTGTGTATTACTGTAACAGATGACTGGGGGGAAAAAATAAGGAAAAGAAAACTTTCCTGACTACTTTGAAATGGTGCAGCAGACTTTCTTCTTGATTGCAGGACCTGCTGTATCCTGAGATACTGTCGATCTCAGGAGCCATTGTTCTCAGGGTGTTGGCCGAGCATAGAAATGAAAGGTGGTAGTTTTTCTTCATTCATAAGTGCACAAAAAATATGCACACATTAGTTTTTGCCAGCCTTTTTTCCTACTGTGAATGAGGTTTTGAGGTTTCGGGATAAGAAGAAAGAATTTATCAGAGAAAAGAACATTATTTATAGTATTATATACTATACATATTGATATATGGTATAGTCTTCATGGTTTTAGCTGAAAACAAATAGTCATTTAATTTGGCAGTCTAATTTATGACCTGAGTTGCATTCATCATTAGGGCATTAATTCTCTGACTATCCATGGCATAGCCCTCAGTGTAGACTTGGAAACTCATGAGTAGGATGTGACTTGGCAGCATTGTTTCTGAGGTGTTTGAAATGCAGGTCAGTTAGAATGAGGAAGTCTAGGTTTCTTAAATGTTCATTTTAAGATTCTAGAATTGGAATGAGTTTCAAAAAACCAACCCATTTTTTCTGCTTGCAATTTGTAAATAGAATTGAAAGATGAAAAATAACTACTAAATATTTTGGTGTTGCAACTAGACCACCAGCCATGAGGGTTTCCTTCTGGATTTATTTATTTATTTATTTATTTTGTCTCTACATGAACTTGTTAAATACTGACTTTCCCAAAGACATCACCACCTTCCTAGAAGCTATGCTTCCTGGGACTTTGCTGCTTTTAATCTGAAATTCTACTTTTACGGAGTCATTTTTTTCAGCCAGAGCTTCTGATCCATATAAAAATATATAATTACCATTTATATTAACTGAGAGGTTTTGGACCATATGTGTAGGTAGTAAATATATTTGGAATATTGGTTGAAGTAACAACAGTATTGCTTTGTAATATTTAAGCTATATGAGAGCGAGATTTCTGAGATTCAGTTTTGTTAATTGAGGAAAAAGAAAAAGGACAAAGGAAGAAGAAATAGTTTGTTGGAACTTTTGTCTAAAAGAAAGATTTCTCCTGTGAGACGTTAGTTTTCATTGTAAATATTTTGTATAGTTTACAAGGCACTTTTATGCATGTGATCTTCTTTCTTCAGTTCTGAAATTATGAGGTTTCAATGATTAGATGATGAACGTAACATTTGCAGTATATATTTCAATATAATATTTGCAGCATATATTTTCTAGAATATAGCATTTGCTCAATAAATGTGGCTATTAACTTTCTGCCTGATATTATAGTTGCTTGGCCGAGAAAGTAATGAATTTAGCTATACTACCACTATAACCATGAGCTAAACTAAGTTTAGTTTTTAAAACTCAGACAAATTCCTTTAGGGGATTATATTTAATAGTAAAGTTAATATATTAAATTACCTCTTGAAAAATAGCCACTGGCTTTTCCCTTAATCTGGCAATAATCGGTTTTTAAGGAACTGTGATCCTGACAACCCTGAGAAGTGAAACAGAATTTTAACTTTTATATTTATGCCTCTTAACTTTGAGTTTATTACTTCAATTTTTATTTTGGGTTTGCTTTGAAATGTTGTACTAGTTTCAATTATTCCTTATTTGGAAGTTTCTACAAATTAGTTTGAAAATGCCAGAATAAATATGTGAGAAGAAAGTCAGGATAACTAAGAGAGTTATGGTCTTCTCTGTGTGTGTTTTTTTTGGTCAGTGGGAAAAAAATGAACTAGAATATAACAAGGACTATTTTGGTAGACACTGAACTCATGACAGTTAACCCAGATTACAAATTGTCTTAATCGCAATCCAATTTAAAGAAGAATTTAGAAGAGGATCTTGAAATATCCCCTGCTCTGGCTTGTCCCCCTCCCTCCAATTATCATCCTGCAGTCACCTGGGAAACAATAAAATAAAATCATTCCCATGTCTTCCAAACATATATTCTGTTTCAGGGTAACCGCGTACCATAGGGAAATAAAATCTAAATTCTCCACACCAGTATGCTTATTATAAAACAGAACTATTTTCTTAGATGTCCGTATTGATATGATTGGCTTATCACTTAATCAAGTTGATTCTTATCAGTATATATATATATGTTGTCCATGACCTTGACCTTGTAGCATTAGACTGAGGCATATCCTATATTTCCTGCTGGGCATTTTCGGGACTTGTTTGATTACTCAATGGCAGTGCTTTTTTTATTGCCCTCCTTTCCAACAACATTAAAATTTACAAGTGGGAATTTCATAGACAAATGTCATAGAAGGTGGGAAATTTACTCAATGAAGCAATCGATGATTTCCACTCTGTTGCAGTTGAAATCTTATATGGATTCATACATGATAAGATCAGGAATTTTGAGAGATCTTAATGACAATTTTGCATTATGTTAAAGACACAGGCAAAAGCTGCTTCAAACAGTATTTCTTCTAGTCATGGTGTAAAGAAATCTCTTTAGTGAACTATAGCTTTACTTAATACCAGACATGGAAAACCAACATGCTTTGAAGGGTGGTACCAGAACAAAACGGAACTGCCCAAACATTTTGATTTAATTAACAAATAAAATGAGTTCAGAATATGGTCATTAGCAGTGAACAAATAAATAACAAGGCTGAACTCACAAATGGATGCTACTTTCTGTGTTGGAGGCATTTAAATAATCATAGTAAAACTATCATACCTTATTGGCATTAATAAACAAGTGGGTTGAAATGATAATCGTTAGAGGCTGTAACAGTTTTATTGAAAACCATTAACCATTAATTAAGTCTCCCAAGAGCAATGTCAAATGCTCACATTAGTGAGTTGGAAATGGAGATACAATGACTGAGTGATTCGTGGTAGATAAAGACGAGGCCAGCTTTTCCACTTTGCAAACTGTTCTGAGTGCTGTGGAGCAGCCAATATAAATAGAGGAAATGCATTTCCACTTATACTTTAATTCCACAAGTCCAAGCATCATTACTAGGAATGCTCAGTAATTTCATCACATTAAGTGTTGGGTCATTTTTGTTTGCTTTCAGTCTTGAGACAAATTGATTCTATTTGGATTTCACCCAATTCTTTAAGGAAAAATGTACTGTTATTTTTTTTAAACAAATTGAGTTGATTGTGTGTCAATAAGATCAAATAACTCAAAAAACTTATTCTCTATGTGAAAATTCCCCAATGCTCTTTTGTAAACAGAATTTGGAGCTACTCAAGTGTGCTAACTCTTCTGAGAACAAACAAAACGAGTTAAATATATGCTTAGAATGTCAGATTGTTTCATACACTGGGAATTGAGTCTAACAAGAATCTCTTTGCTATCTCTATGAACTTACACATGAAACTAATTTTGCCCCAGCCAAAAATCTTGTTTGCTGCAATTAAACACTGGTGATGAAAATCTATAGTAAATATAAATATTTCCAACTCCCCACTCCTTGTTGGGCCATAGCAACAGATGGAAACTCTCAGCTGCACACCATTTAACTATGTAAATATCCACCCTGAACATTGTTCCCCATCTCTGCTTCTAGAAATGTTTCTGTATTAGAGATCATGTGACGACAACATATATTTTTAAGCATCAACCATGTTCCGCTCCTATGAGAAGCCCCCAAAGGTGGCTGGGCGCGGTGGCTCACGCCTGTAATCCTAGCACTCTGGGAGGCCGAGGCGGGTGGATAGCTCAAGGTCAGGAGTTCGAGACCAGCCTGAGCAAGAGCGAGACCCCATCTCTACTAAAATAGAAAGAAATTA
>CAUYRT010060966.1:0-57144 GCA_963574885.1 Lepilemur ruficaudatus
AAGAATAAGATTTTACAAGCTCTCTTCCCAAAGGAAATCAGACTGCAAACATAGAGTGATCATAGCTGGGATAATGCTGCCCCCTCAATGGATGTAGCCTGAAGAAATGTCTTCTTGTTCATATAAATAATGATTTTTTAAGTTATAAAGATTATATGTGCTCACTGTGGAGAATTCTGAAATTCCAAAAAAATACAGGGGAGAAAATAAAGCTACATATAAATGCTACCACCAAGAGACAACTAAGGTTTGTGGTTTGATGTATTTTCTTCTAGTCTTTTTTCCATATATATGAACATAATATATATGTGAAATATATATATGTATAGATACATATATGCATCTATATGGATATGTATCTACATATATATACAAACACAAATATATATATCTTCTAAAAAATTGGAAAGATTTATGTCTCCTACAAAAATAAAAATTTTTCTTTTTCTTTTTTTTTTACATGGGAAGCATGTGGAAAAAATGTTAATGGTTTTATATCTGGGTTCTCAGTCCTGTTCCATCAGTCTATGTCTCTGTTCTTATTCTAGTACCATGCTGTTTTGGTTACCATAGCCTTGTAGTATAGCTTGAAGTCTGGTAAACTGATGCCTCCCAATTTGTTCTTTTTGCTTAAGGTTGCTTTGGCTATATGGAGCCTTCTCTGGTTCCATGTAAAATGTAGAATTATTTTTTCTAGATCTGTGAAAAATGATGTTGGTATTTTAATACGGATTCCATTTAATCTGTAGATCTCTTTGGGTAGCACAGGTATTTTAACAATATTGATTCTATTGATCCATGAGCATGGTATGGTTTTCCATCTGTTTATATCCTCTGCTATTTCCTTCCTCAGTATTTTGTAGTTCTCCCTGTAGAGGTCGTTCACCTCCTTAAATATATTCCTAGGTACTTTATTTTCTTTGTTGCTATTGTGAAAGGTATTGAGTCTTTGATTTGGTTCTCACTTTGACTGTTGTTGGCATATAGGAATGCTATCAATTTTTGTACATTGATTTTGTAACCTGAGACTTTGCTGAACATATTTATCAATTCCAGTAGTATCTTGGCAAGATCTTTGGGGTTTTCTAGATGTAAGATCATATCGTCAGAAAAGAGTGATAGTTTGACCTCTTCTGCCCCCATTTGGATGTCCTTGATTTCCTTCTCTTGTCTGATTGGTCTGGTAGGACTTCCAGCACTATGTTGAATAGAAGTACTGATAAAGGGTAACCTATTGTATTATCCTGGATTGAGCTGGAGCCCGTTCTTCTAAGTGAGGTATCAGAAGAATGGAAAAACAAGCACCACGTGTACTCACCATTAAATTGGTACTAACTGATCAACACTAATGTGCACACATGGGAAGTAACATTCATTGGGTGTCAGGCAGGTGGAAGAGGGGAGGAGGGAATGGGTAAATCCACACCTAACAGATGCAATGTGCACTGTCTGGGGGATGGGCACACTTGCTGGGTGGTGCAAAGGCAATTTATGTAACCAAAGGATTTGTACCCCCATTATACTCTGACAATGAAAGAGTGTTAATGGGTACAAGATTTCTCTTTGGTGAGACAAAAATATTCAAAAATCAGATTATGTTGCACAACTCTATAAATATACTAAAAAATCACAGAACTGGCCAGGCACAGTGGTTCACACTTGTAATTCCAGCACTTTAGGAGGCTGAAGTGGGAGGATTGTTTGAGGCCAGGAGTTTGAGACCAGACTGGAGTACATAGTGAAACCCTCTCTCTACAAAAAAATCTTAAAATTAGCTGGCTGTGGTGTTGTGCACCTGTAGTCTCAGCTACTCAGGAGGCTGAGGCAGGAGGATCACTTGAGCCTAGGAGTTGGAGGTTACAGCGAGCTATTATCACACCACTGCACTGGGCAAAAGAAAAGACCCCATCTCTTAAAAAAAAATACACACACACAAATTAATTTTTAAAAAACACAGAATTATACAATTTAAACAGGTGAACTTTATAGCATGTAAATTATATGGCAATAAAACATGTTTTAAAAAACCTTAATGAGATACTATTACATACATATTAGAATGGCTCACAGGCATGTAGTAGCATGGTTGATATTTAAATACAAAAACAAAAAAAAATTTTTTGATTAAAAAAAATCTAACAATTCCAAATACTAGTTAGGATATGGAGTAACTGGAACCAATAGAAACATAAAATGATGCAGTTATTTTGAAAAAGAATTCGGCAGTTTCTTACAAAGTTAAATATAACACCTACCATACAACCTGACAATCCTACTCCTAGGTATTTACCTGAAAGAAATAAATGCATATGTCCATACAAAAACCTGTACACAAATATTCATATCAGCTTTATTCATGCTAACCCAAAATTAGTAACAACACAAACGTCCATCAAGAGAATGGATAAACACACACGACACATTTATTCAACAGAATACTACACAGCAGTAAAAAGGAACTATCAGTATAGGCAACAACCTGGATGAATCTCAAAAGCATTATGCTGAGTGAAAGAAGCTATATAGAAAAGATAAAATAGCATATTGTTCCATGTATATGAAATTCTAGAAAAGAGAAATCTAATGTATCACAACAGAAAATGACCAGTGGCTGCCTGAGAGCAGGGAAAAGCAGTTGAGTACAAAGGAACATGAGGAAAGTTTGGAGAACGATGGAAATATTCTGTGTCATCATTGTGGCGGTGGTTACATGGTTGTGTATATCTTTCTAAACTCATCAAATTATACACCTAAACTCGTTAAGTTTTATTATATGTAAATTATACTTCAATGAAATCTATTTTTAAAAATAAAGAAAAACTCTTCAAACTGTATACTTAAAGTAGGTGCATTTTTTTGGTATGAAAATTTTACCTCAATAAAGTTGAGTTTTTAAAACAGGAAAAAAATGAGATATCACCTCTCACTGTTAGAATGGCTTTTATCAAAAAGATGAAGATGGAGGATGAAGTGTTGGCAAGGATGCAGAGAAAAGAGAACTCAGGCATTGTTGGTGGGAAGGTAAATTAGTGCAGCCATCATGGACAACAGTATGGAGATTCCTCAAAAAACTAAAAGTAGAACTACCATACGACTCCGTACTCCAGCTCCTGGGTATATATCCAGAGGAACTGAGACCTGTAAGTCAAAGGGCCCTCTGCACTCCCACGTTACTGCAGCCTCATTCACAGTAGCCAGGATAGGAAGCAACCTAAGGGCACCTTGTGATCTCATATGAGTGGAATCTAATGACATTGAACTCATAGAAGCAGAAAGCAGAATGACGGTTACCAGAAGCTGGGGTGGGGAGCAGGGAGGAAATGGGCAGTTGGTGATCAAAGGGTACAAAGTTTCAGATAGGCAGAAGGAATGTGTTTTGAGATTTATTGCACACCAGGGTGACTATAGTCAATAATAATGTATTACATATGTCAAAATAACTAGGAGCATAAATTTCAAATGTCTCATAAAAAAATAGGTAAGCAAGGTGATGGATATGTTCATTAGTTTGATTTAATTATACCACATTGTATATATGTATCAAAATATCACATTGTACTCCATAAATGTATACAACTATGATTTGTCAATAAAAAACTTTTTCACTGAAAGCCATTGAAATGGAATCCTCTTTGATCTCTCTCCCTCCCATCTCTTACCTCTCCAATTCATCCCTCACAGTTTTGGTGGAGGGAGCTTCCTAAAAATGGCCTTCCAGGCCATTTTGCTGTTTATCAACCTTTGCTGGCTCCCCATTGTCTGCTAGAGTCTGAGTGCAGGCTCCTTGACAGTCCTTAGCAGTCATGGCCCTCCACAACGGCCCAACTTTCCTTTCTTGTCTCCACTCTGACTCTCTCCTTCCTGCTCCTCCCAAGCCCCATGCACCACCCTCCAACGGCACTAGACCACATGCATGCTTGCACCATGCAACTTCATGCCTCTGGGCCTTTGCTAATGTTCCCTTAGCTTAAATGTCCTATTCCACTCTTGCTGCCCTCATCTCTTATGGAGCTGCTAAAACCTCTCCCATTCTTGGAGACCCAGATAAAATGCTAGTGTGTACACAAAGCTTGCCTTTGTTGGAATTCATCATAAGAAGTCCTTAGTTCATACTTCTGGTATGAATGTGTTGTTCCCAACCTTGCATGACAGTTATTCGCACCTGTGTCTGTTTGTCTCCTCCAGTAAACATACTCTTTGTGAGCCAAGGCTAGATCCTATTTCCTGCTATATCCCCCCTTCCTACCACAGTCCCTGGCATGGAGTTTGTGCTCAGTAACTGGGTATGGAATTAAATTTTCTGAACCTCCTATGAAAAACAAAAATAAAAATGGAGCAGGAGGGATGTGGCCAGAGGCCTGAAGGGGTGAAACAGCTACCTGAGAGAATGAAAGAGCAGGGAGCAGAGGAAGAAAACTCAGGAAACGGATCTCTCTTCCAGGACAATTTTATCATAAAAGGGATAAATGCTGACCAACTTATCCCTGGCAGTGTTGCTCCTGGGTGAGAAGAGGAGACAAGGTACAGATGCAAGACTAAAAACAAGAGCATGGAAGGAAGGTGAGCAGCTCCTATTCTCCCAAGCCTGGCTCAGAAGCACTGGGGCACTTTGGCAAGGAGCCTGCTACTTGTCCTGAGTGACAGCTTTGCTCTGCTACGCCCAGGGGTATGACAACCAGTGCTTTTAAAAATCCACAGAATAAAGCACAACGACAAATCCTTCCATGGTGTTGCCTCCCCTTGCAGAGAAACGATGGAGATAAAAGGAAGAAGAATGGACAGGTAAAGCCAATCTGAATCTCAACGAAATGCCCACAAGGCCAAAAACTTCCAAGTGATGAAGAGTCAGCGACCTCAATACCAATCTCCCTGGGAAGGGGGTTACAAAGTGAGAGTGAGGGGAGAGGGAATCGAATGGCTTTTTATAGCCCCTAATATCTCTTCTGACAGCAGCCTGCACAGCTTCCCTGTGCCAGGACGCCAGGAAGATGAATGGATTTGTCTTTCCGTTAAATACCATTACCGGGAGCATGGGGGAGAATGAAGAATGGGTCACAGACTCACACCTGAGGTTCCATCTCTTTTCTCATAATTAACAAAAAAGCTACAAAAACAACTCCGACATGTCCTCCCCAACCCATCCCCACCACTAACAACACTTGTAACCTCAGGGAAAATAGGTAGCCCACTGAACTACAAAAATCACCTCCAGCACCGGTACCCAGCACACCACCAGCCCTGAGGAACTGAAGTTCAAATCCAGCCCATCAGCATGGTCAGGTCCACGCCAGGTCAATAACCTACTTCAAGATCCATTAAGTCTCATGTGGGAGCCTATCATCTTTAAAACCCAATGGCATTTTCCATTAAGAAGAATTGCAAGGGTTTACTCTTCGCCACAGGTACAAATGATTCTGCTTGGGTTTTTTTTTTTTTTTTCTGTTGCCCAGGCTAAAGTGCCCTGGCATCAGCCTAGCTAAAAGCAACCTCAAACTCCTGGGCTCAAGCAATTCTTCTGCCTCAGCCTCCCAGGTAGCTGGGACTACAGGCATGCACCACCATGTCCCGCTAATTTTTTCTATATATATTTTTAGTTAGCCAATTAATTTCTTTCTATTTTTAGTAGATACGGGGTCTCGCTCTTGCTCAGGCTGGTTTTGAACTCCTGACCTTGAGCTATCCTCCCACGTCAGCCTCCCAGAGTGCTAAGATTACAGGCGTGAGCCACCCTGCCTGGCCGATTCTGCTTGTTGATGGAACAAGATCAGTTGCATTAGTGATCTGAGCCATTCACAAGCATCACAACAAAGGAAGAAAACCAAATAAAATAGTGGCCTCACCTCCAGCTTAAGGATACATTTAACAAAATATGTGTAAGATGTGTACATTGAAAACAACAAACACTGCTATGAAAAATGTAGAGATATCTCATGTCAAATACTAGAACTAACACATGAATTTAGCAAGATCATAAAATACAGGGTTCATATACAAAAATCAATTGTATTCTTGTATATTAGCAGCAAACAATTGGAAAATGACATTTTAAAATAATTCTATTTACACCAGCACCAAAAACATAAAATACTAGGAAAATCTAGTAAAAGTTGTCTATGATCCCCACACTGAAAACTACAAAACACTGCTGAAATAAATTAAATATTGTAAGACCTAAATAAATGGAGATATTTCGTATTTGGTTTGGAACCCTCAATCTTGTCAAGATATCAATTCTCCCCCAAACTAGTCTACAGCATTGATGCAATTCCAATTAAAACCCTAGCAGGCTTCCTTTGTGAAAATTGACAACTGATTCTGAAACTCATATGAAAATTCAAAGGATCAAAAATACCCAAAACAATTTTGAAAAAGAAGAATAAACATAGAGAGTTTACACTGGCCAATTTCAAGACTTCTCATAAGGCTCAATAATCAAGGCAGCATTTAGTAGCAAAAGGATAGATATATAGACCAATGGAAAAGAAGAACAAGTCCAGAAATAGACCAGCTTGATTTTTTGGTCAATTCATTTTTTACAAAGGTGACAACATAATTCAATAGAGAAAGGATAATCTTTTTTAAAATGGTCTGGGATAATTGGATACCCACATGGGAAAAAAAATGAACCTTGACCTATCCTTCACACCATACACAAACATTGACTTGAAATTAATCATAGACCTAAGCAAAAAACCTAAACTACAAAACTTTTAGAAGAAAATATGGGATAAAATCTTTGCAATTTGGGATAGGCAAAGTTTTCTTAGATAGGACACAAAAAGCATGAATATTAAAAGAACAAAATGATAAATTTTAAACTTTGAAAAACATTATTAGGAAAATGAAAAGGCAAGCCACAGACTGGGAGAAATATTTAAGATATATAGGAGAAACATATCTCTCATATATAAATATAAATGTAAATTTAAATATTTACCAGGGAATGATTTATCAAGAATCTTATCAAGAAGAATAAAACAATTCAATTAAAAAAGGCATGCCACAAAAGAAAATATATTAATAGGCAATGAACACATTATAAGTTGCTCGATATCATTAGTCATCAGAGAAATGAACATTAAAACCACCACACACCCACAAAAATGGCTAAAATGAAAAAGCCTGAAAATAACAAGTGCTGGCGAGAACATTGCACAGCTGATATTCTCAGGCATGCCAGTGAGAATGTAAAATGCATTAACCACTTTGGAAAATAATTAAGCAGTTTCTTATAGTTAAACGTACACTTTACTATATGACCTATCAATTTTATTCCTAAGTATTTACTCAAGAGAACTGAAGATCTATATTTCCACAAAGTTTCCACAAATATTTCTAGTAGCATATTCACAGTAGCTAAAACCTGGAAATAACCCTTGTGTCCAACAACAGGTAACAGGTAACGTTGTATTTCATACAATGAATACTACTCAGCAGTAAAAAGGGATGGATACTGGTAAACACACCACAGGTGAACCTCAAACGCATTTTGCTGTGCAAAAGAAGTCAAAGTAAGATTTCATCTGTATGAAATTCTAGCAAAAGAAAAATCAATCTAAGTGGTGGCAAACAGATCAGCAGTTTTCTGGGAAGAGGAAGAGATTGGCTGTAAAGGGTCATGAGGGAATTTTCTAGGATGATGAAAGTGTTCTGTCTTGATTGCAGCAGTGATGATTACACCAGTGTATATATTTGTCAGAACTCATCAAATCATACACTTAAAAGTGTACATTATGTTTTATGTAAATTATTTCCCATTTAATTCAATTAAAAAATACTGATATGTGTGTTCCACCCCACACATAGTATTTAATTGATCTGAGATGTATCCTGGGTATCAAGATTTTTTTTAATTTCCCCAAAGATTTCAACATAAGGCCAAGGTTGAGAACCACTACTCTAGGGGCTAAGCAGAAAAATGAATGACCTGGTGTCATGGGACACTGATGGAGGACTACTGGCTCTCTTGGTGTGAGCACAAGAAGTCACAGACTCCCCACCATTGCCACAGGCTACTACGGTAGTACCTGCAGCTCCCTTGGGTTTGCTGCTGGTTTAGGTAACACTCCGCACAGAGCCAGGTTGTGCTGTAGCGTGGTGGTCATTACACAAGCACATCTGTACTCCTGAAACTAGGATCCAGGGTACACAGTGCCTTGAATGAGCCTCTTGTCTTGTCTAACGAGGCACCCAGACAAGAGTCTCTCCAGCATCTGGCCAAGGGTGTGCATGTGTGCATTAGCACTGGAGCCCAGATATGGCCCCAAATACACAGGCTGGACAGAGGGCATTGGGAGGGCCTTCCAAGTAATGTACCCCATGGCTCTCTCCCCTGTCACCCAGCACCAGACAAAAGAAAAGTGCCTGCCAGGAGAAACCAGCCTTCAGAGGGTCACATTCAGGTCAACAGTCAGAGGCCAAGCTGGAATCTCATGGCTGGAGCTCATGTGAGTTGCTTGGCCATCTCTGAAATGACTAGAAATGATACTGTTATGTTTGAATATTGCATTTGTAAATGATCAGTGGCCTTGCCAAGGAGGAAGACCCTTTTCCCCTGGTGCTGGTCAAGTAGAGACCTTCTCAGAGCATAGCCATGAGACTCAGTGCCAATCCTTTTTCTCCTTGCTCTCTCCAGCATTGTAATTTCCCTGCCAGTTGACACGGCCAGAGCTGCTTCTTCAACACCTCTCTCGGGAACCACTCAAGGTGGCAGTAGGCCACGTGACACAGTTTAGCCATGTCTCAGCCGACACCCCCAGTTGAGACACCTGCTACTGAGGATGCCTGGGTTAGAACTGGCTTTCTGACTCCTACCAAAGAAAGTCATCAAGTTGGTGGTGACACAAGGTACTGAGCCTCAATGCTGAGATATAGAGAGATACAAACATGAACACAGTAGGGCATCTGCCCTTGAGGAGCTCCCAGTCCTGTACTTACCCTATGCTGTGCAATAGGTTGAGGGAAGCTCTATGTGAGAGAGAATACAGATCACAGGCAGCCTGAGGCAGGGCGTGCACATCTATAGTCGGGAGCCTTGACTTCCCTAGGGGATCCCTTTCTCTCATAGTCTAAGGACTCAGATTCTTCAGCACAGAACCCACAGTGCTCTGTGGCCCAGCATTTGCTGCCCTTCCCATCCAGGCTACTCAAGACCCCAAACCACTCCCAGGCACCTGAACATGCCATTCCCTTTCCTTCGTGGCTTTCCATATGCTCTTCCCATTCTGTAGAATCTTATCACCTTTCTTCTAGTCTCTTCTGTGTCTCTGAGATGGGCCCCTCCCATCCCTCCCCTCCCATTGGGCCCCTCCTCTGTGAAGTCTTCCCCAATCCTTCCCCTCACAAACACAGCAGAATCAAGCATTCCCTTCTCTCCATCCCATAACCCACATACCTCCTGTGAGGGCAAGTGGTCTTGGGCCTCTTTGCATGCTACCCCACACACACTAGCCTGCCACCTCCCCAGTGGCAATAACTGGGCCTTTCATCAGTCATTGTATCCATTTGCTTGGTTACTTTTCAACAAATAGTTAGCAAGAGGATCACTTGAGGCCTGGAGTTTGAGAACAGCCTGGGAAATAGCAAGATCCCGTCTCTACAAAACATAGAAAAATCAGCTCGGCATGGTAGCATACACCTATAGTCCCAGCTACCCAGGTGTCTGAGGCAGGTGAACCCCTCAAGCCCAGGAATTTGGGGTTCCAGTGAGATATGATGATATCACTGTACTCTAGCCAAGGCAACAGAGTGAGACCCTGTCTCAAAAACAAAAAGTCACTAATCAAATCAAAATTGAATACTAAAATAAATATTCAAGTAATTCAAAAGAAAGGATAAAGAAAACAGGAACAAAAAAAAAAGGAAATGAACAAAAACAACTAATTAAGCCAAACCATCTCAATAATTACATTAAAAGCAAATGGTTTAAACACACAAAAATAAGGTCACACTACATGCTGTCTACAAGAAACCCATTTTGAAAATAATCACATATATAGGTCAAAAATAAAAGATATACCATGCAAGCACTAGTCAAAAAGCTGGAATGTCTATATTAGCATCAGACAAAGTAGACTTTGGAAAAATGAATATCACCCAGCATAATGAGTGGGATTATATAATTATAAAATGAGTGTGGCTAGTTCCCCAAGAGTCTAGGGGAGTGAGTATGGACAGATGGAAGCCCCAGCAGACCCTCAGAGAACCTCAGAAACAGGATGAAGTCAGGTTATCAATGACCCAGAGAGATGACAGCTGAGAATAAAAGGCTGAGTGGCAAAATAAAGGGGAGTAAATGCTGGGGCTGTCATCTTAGTCATCCCTGGGGTCTGTGACATGATGTGCTGGCTCCCTGGCTCAGTTTACACAGCAGAAAATGGAGTCGTTATTTGGCCTAGAAAAGACAATGAGAGTTATCCCTCTCAATGTGAGAGGATGATCTGTTCCATAGCATGTGCTCAGGGCCATTTTCCCAGGGAATTCTCCACCTGGCTCTCCCTGAAGCCAGTGATCCACATTCCAAATCCCAGAATTTCAGAGAGGAGATATCCTGAGACATCATCCAGCCCAAGCTCTTCATCTTGGAGATGAGAATCCTGAGCCTCAGAGCTAGTTAAAAGCAAAAGCTGTACTTGCAAACAAGGCTCCAATAGTGCTTTTCTAGAATGCATGGCTTCTCTTGCAAGAAGACTCCCATGGGATTGGGGAAACAGTCAGAGGCTAGATAATATAAGATTTTCACTATGCAGAGCTAAACAGTCCACATACACATCAAATAGAATCCTGCTTCTGACAGAGGCCAAGGTGAGGGTGAAAGCATCAGGACACCAGCACCATGGACAGCAGCCCAGAGGCCTTTATGGTGGTATTTTATACTAAACACCTTTGACTGCTGACCATTTGCTAAGTGCTCACTCTATGCTGAAATCTGAGTTATGCAGATGGCATAACATAGGGTCCCTGCCCTCAGGGATTCATGATCAAATTGGAAATATAGGAAAGAAAGGCCAGGACATTGAGGGAAATATATTAAATATCTAAAAGACACTGTGGATCATTAAAGTCCATGATCAGATGGTCAGGTTGATCTGAAAAGATCTTAAACAGGGTACACTAAGGAGGAGAGGGGGTGGCAGTGAGATCTGAACCGGGGCAGTGGTTGTGATGCTATTACAAGAGTCCACGTAAGAAGTTCCAGGAGCTTGAACCCAAGAGCAGTGGAGAAGATGGAAAAGAGGACTTGCCAGAAATCAACATGATTTCATAACTGAATGGCATAAAGAGGAGTCACACAGGACCACTCCCACGTGCCTGCATTAGTTTGTTGGCACTAGTTGCCACAAACCAAGGCAAAGAATGTGGGAAGAAAAGCTGATGTGAAGGAAAGACCATGAGTCTGATTTTAGACGTTTCGAGTGTAAGGTGCCTGGAGGACACACAGGGGAAGATGTACAACAGGAAATTAGACGTATGGGTCCAGAGCCAAGGAAAGAGGACGGATGAAAAAAGAGATATGGTAGTAAAACATATGGGAGGAGACAAGCCCACTCCAGGAGACTGGCTCGAGTGAGAAGGAAGGAGAGCCTCGGGAAGAACCTGCATTTTAAAACAGGGAAGCAGGGAGGAGGCCTCAATCAGGGAGACTTTGAACTTTAAATGGCCAGAGGTTTGCCCTAGGTATGTCAACATTCAGTCAAAATAATCAGACAGTGGGTTGGGTAACAGAGCCCTTGGGGTCCAAGCCTTTCAGAGGTACACTCAACTAGAATTTCCTTTTGGTTTCTATAAAGGTAGAAGATCCAGAAGTCCCAACTCTTCATCTCCTGAGGATTTCGTGAACACGAGTGAAGTCTCACAAAGCTTGCTGGAGAAGGGTCGACGTGCACTGAACATGAGTGATCCCCGGAGACACAGGCCCAGAGGACCCCAACGGCCTACATTGGAGTACAAGGCACAAGAGATTCCTTAAACACAGAAACGCTTCCCCTTCAGTTCAGGATCGATACTACTCACTTTTCGCCCATGGCCAAATTTCTGTGTATTTTTATTAAAAAGGAAGAAAACTCAGCCCTGAGAGTTGTGATTCATCTAAGCATCAGCTCCGAACCTTCAGAACCAGACCTAGGAAATTACCACCTCACACATCTTTAGGCTTGATTATTGGCGTCTCAGCAGAGTCGGTTTCACTGAGATAACCAACACCTCCTGGCCTCTAAAGTGTTATATGATTCAAAGTACATTCCACAATCTGTTCTTTCATCTTCCAAATCAGGGAGCCACCTGGTTAAAGTTTTTAGGAGGGGACAAGCAGGGCTATTTTTCAAATGAATGACAGGGCCTCTCTTCTGAACAGCTCAATTAAGAGGGTCAGGCAAAAGGAATGAGAAAGATGATGAACATGAAACCCCCATGGTCCAGATCTAGGTCCCCGATGCTATTGAAAAAGTCCCCCCATGCACATATCACCAACAACTGATCTGTCAGAATTCCCAGCAGCTGAAATGAGGCAGAACAGATGTGTGCACTGGGTTTCCAAAAAGAAAAAATAATAATAATAACCTCACATGTTACAGATTTGGAGTTATGCTTTCAAGAAATAAGTGTATGGAGATGATTATTTCATTTAAAAATGCACATGGCAAATAGCTGGCCAGACAGGCACTGACATGGATGTGCTGTAGGCTTATACATTTATTTGCAAAACACAATGTAATAGAAATGGACATCATACTTTGCATTTATATAGCAACTATATCTCCAAGGACCTCAAAGGATTCTGAAGCCATTACTTGATTCATCCTTGTCACATGCTTGTAAAATGAAGGAGAGGCCAGGATTACTCATCCCATTTTATTAAAGAGGAAGTAGAAGCCCCAAGAGGATACATAGGCTGGCCAAGGGCATATTGTGAGTCATTTATTTGCTTAAAGCCATATATGGGTTGAAATTAGTCCCAAATTGTCCTTGTACCTGCCAATTTTTACCTGCAGACTTCTGAAAAGGAAATTATTCTGTATCTCAGGTTTGTGCTAATGATTTAGACCACCAAATGGACAGTGTTGAGGGCAGGTTATAAATTGGAGAAGGGTTGAAGTTAGCAGGTGCTTGGCATTTCCGTTCTCCTTTAGTGGTCACATTCCTATGAATAGACACAGTGCTCCTGACAGCAAAGAGGGGGACATGTTCCTGCCATCATTGCCCTGGAACCCAAAGACACAGCTCTGTGTTGACACTTGCCATTTAATGACGGCTCACAAGGTATATTTTTAATATGCACCTTATATACATTATGTCATTTATCTTATAGCTACTATATAAGCCAGGTATTTCCTTGCAAAGACAAGAGACGGGCTCAAAGACATTAGCTGACTTGTCCATGGTCATATAACTAACAAGTTTAGGCTTGGGATTTGAGTACATTTTTGCTGATTTGAAGAGATGTGCATTTCTACCATATTTTTCTGATATGACTTCACTCCCCCCCACAGTGGGGGTCCCAGAGTCATAGCCTAGAGACCTGTGAGAAAGCTGAGACTAGCCTGGTGATTTCTTTGGTCACATCCTGGTGACCAAAATTGAAATCATGGAAAACATCGAGGAAGATAGTCTCTGATGCATATTCACTTTCTGATTTCCTTGGTAACTTTGGACAAATCTGAGCCTCGGTTTTCCTCTCTGTGAAGAATGGGAGTCCCCTGGAAGACAGACGCTGCACCTGCTGCCCAGCGATCATTGGAACTCTGATGACACTGGCAGTGGTCAGTGCAAGGGGGAGAAGAGTGTCCTGGGGCAGCTTCCAGGTTATCATCTTCCCTTCTGTCCACTGTTCATGAAGCTTAGCCGGCGCTGCCACTAGCTTGGGCCTGGGTCAAATGCAAGGGGTGAATCTGGGCCCAGAAAGGCTCAGAAACTGTCTGAGCAATCAGAGTGGCATGAAGCAGGGCTGCACCCCATGGGTCTGTCCAGGGAGAGTGGGATATCTATGGGACTCAGTCCCTTCCTATTAAGCCTTGCTCACCTCCAAAGAGTTTGATAGTGTGTCCCTTGTCCCAACGATATCATGCCAGTGGCCACAAAGCAGGCTTCTTGCTCATCCTCAGAGCAGGGATGTGAGTCCCAGATGCAGAGGAGGCCAAGTGTGGGTGAGATGCCCTGTTTGTGGGGCACTGCAGTCACTGGGACTGGGATGCAGCCCCCACAATGCTGTGACTCTGAGGGTTTGCTCTCCAGCGGCAACTGATGACGTAGAACAGTGCTGTCCAAAAACACAAGTCACATCTGCAACATTAAATACCAGGGAGCCACAGATGCAAGCCACATACATAATCCTAAAGTGCCTTGCAGTGGCATACAATGAGTGAAAAGGAACAGATGACACTAGTTATAATAATATATTTTATTCAAACCAATATAGTCAATAGATTATCATTTCAACATGTCATCAATATAAAAATATTAATGAGATATATTCCTTTTTTTTTAACTTTGAAACCCAGAGTACATTTTACACTTACAGCACATCACTATTAGGACAAGCCACATTTCAATTGCTCGATAGCCACAGGTGACTAGTAACCACCACATTGCGTGGGGCAGGTCTAGAAGGATGCAGAGACGGAGGCTTGGAAAGTTTGAGTTGTGGGTCCTGATTCTGACCCACTGCCAGGTTGACTTAGCACAGTGCTTGAGAGGTTGGATGCGGGAGCCAGGCTCACCTGGCTTTGAATTGCATTTCTACCTCATGACATTTACTTAGAGTCTGCTGCCTCAGTTTCCTCATCTATAAAATAGAGATAGTAATGATACTTACCTCCTTGGATTTTTTGAGGTCGAAAGGAGGAAGTGCTCAGACTAGCAATGGGCACACAGGAAACAATATAAAGGCATTTGTTGCTATTATGATTATTATTTCCACGGGAACCCAGTTTCCTTCTCTGTAAAATAAGGATGTTGAAAATAGACGGTTATCAAGATCGCTTCTTGCTCTTGATTAATGAAAAACTGGGGTGGGAATCCATCCAGTCCTAGTGCTATGCCTTATCTCTGCACGTCAGTTCTGAAGCACACACTGGGCAGGGCCTCAGATCCAGCCCGTTTCTAGTGGCGGCTTGCAAGGTGCTTCTGTGGCTGCCTGGGATCAGGTAGGCAGAAGGACTGGCCTGGTTTGTCACCAGTGTTAGAAGCTTGTTCCCAGCATCCTGGGCTCATGTTGACATGCTCCCTGGATGGACAGCCTCCACATTCTCACAGCTGTGCTCCGCAGACACTTACAAAATCCCCAATTATAATCCCTCACCCACTTGAATCTCTACGCTAGAAGAAATCCAAGCTAGGCCTGCAGTGTGGAGCAAAACCCATCCTTTTCCAAGTGTCTCCAGCACCAGCTAATAGAAGACAACCCCCTGGAGATGGTGACCCTGTGGCTCTACAGACCAGCTGTTCTTAGGCCTGAGAGGCGAATGGGGAAGCTGAGTGGTCAAAAAGCCAAACACTTGAAAAGTTGTGAATGAAGACGCCGAAATCTCATCAACAGCTATTCCGGAGCTGCAGCTCAAAAATTCCAGCTGTTTGGCTTCTTTCTCCTGGAGACCAAACTGAGGAATTGTAGAAATTCAAGGTGGAGACAGCCCAGACAATCAGGTGCCTCCTCTCCAGGGAGGCTAGCAGAGAAGAGTGTGTCTCCAACTCATCTCCGGGGATCTGTCCAATCCACTCAAATGCTGGAGCCTCTGCGACTTCTCTTGGAGGGCAGGCTTGTGCAGACTAATATGTCTCAGTGCCAAGAATCCTTCTCCCCAGGACACCAAACAGAAGGATGACAGGGCTGCTCATCTTGAAAGAGAAGAACAAAACCTCAGCCCCTCCTGCCAAGCAGCTGTTTCCTCCCAGCTGTTCACGTAGATTTGCTAAGATCTACATTCTCCCACATCAGCCAGCCCTTACCAAGAGACCACCCGGAAAGAGAGATGCCAAAGAATTGGAGCCGCAGACTTGCCCATGAGAAAGGACTTCAGACCGATCACTAGGCAAGTACGAAACAAAACACCATCCTTGGCCCAGAAGGAGGTAAGAATAAAACGCAGAGATTCTTACGCTCAGGCACTACTGGGTATTAGGATCACCAGATCCTGACTCCTCTTCCTTCTCTCAGCTGAACTGGAGAGCTGCTTTTACATCTCCCAGATGCACTGACTGAATCTGAAATATTTCAATATTCTGGCCCAGTTGAATGCCTGCTAGGGACTGAATGTTTGTGTCCCCTCAAAATTCATATGTTGAAACCCTATCCACCACCCTTGATCTGATGGTATTAGGAGGTAGGCTCTTTGAGAGATGATTAGGGTTAGATGAGGTCATGAGAATGGAGCCCTCATGAATAGGATCAGTGCCCTTATAAGAGTCATGGGAGAGCTTCTCTGCTCTCTGCCATGTGTGGACACAATGAGAAGTCAGCAGTCTGCCCAGGAGACAGCCTTCCCTAGCACCTGACCATGCCGGCACCCTAATCTTGCACTTCCAGCCTCCAGAACCACGAGAAATAAAACTTTGTTGTTTATAAGTCACCCGGTTTGTGGCATTCTGTTATAGCAGCCCAAAGGGACTAAAACAGTGCCCCTGAACACCCACACCTGACAGGCCACGTCCTTCCTTTGGGACTTGCTGAGAGCTCTGTGGCAGCTGAGCTGCACCCATAGAGAATGCCGAAATCCCACCATTCTAATCAAAGGGGCTGGCTATGCACTAATACAGCGGGGCTGCCACCACAGGTGCCTAGTTAGCACCACCATCGCACACCCATCAACCTCACCCCAGTCACACCCGCCACTGAGCCAGGGTGACAGCTCAGGATGCTGAGAAGGTGGGGTCATCTTCACTGCAGCAGCCAAACAACTTCGCCCCTTCCCAGGCAGGCCCCAAAGGGAGGTTCCCATCTGCCCCGGGAAGCGCAGGTCCTGCAGGTCCCGGACCATGGGAAACTGGACCATAGACAAATGAAGAGAGCTGAATATTTCCGCACAGCAAGCACAGAGTTTTTTGCTCTGAAGTCACCTGTGGTCCCCAGTTTCAGTGCCTCTCCAGGCCTGTTCCTTCTGCTCATTAGGTAAACACGCCAACACAAGGAAAGAAATCAAGGTCTATTTAGCTTTCCCCACTGGCCCTGTCAATCGTTCCGAGGAAGACAGTTCCTACCACACAGCTCGGGAAACGGGCCCCCGAGGGCCGAGGAACAGCTCCATCCTGTAAATGTATTTACACAGCACAGTCTTGTTCTTTACGTCTTGTGGGCAGCCCACCTCTCCCCAGTGCCCTGGGGAAGTTTTATCACCGGGGAGGGCATGCGCCACTGCTCTCTCCAAGTCCCTCCTCGATCATCACAGCAGACAGACTGTCTGGCTGTGTGGAGACGCAGCCTCCCCCAGCGAGTCCTCTCGGTGGCTGACAGAAGGTTCTCCAGCCGGCTGGCGCAGGCTGGGGCCGGAGGCACCCAGAAATGTCTCTGAACGCCCGCTGTGCCACCTCGCTGGGGCTGCCTCACAGAGCCGCTCTTCCCCAGATGGAGGGAGAGACAGAGGGTCTGACTGCAGCATCTTTGACAAAGGGTGCCACTTGGAAGTGTGGGGAATGGTCAGAGACATAGGGCATCAAGCTAAGGCTTGGACAGGCAAGACTGCACAGAAAGAACTAGATAGTCCAGAGTTTCCAGGCTGAAAAGAGAGTTCAAAAACCACCCAATCTTCCCACCCATTGTACAGAAGAGAAAACTGAGGTTTGGAGAAGATAAGTAAGAGCATTACATAGTAGGTAAGAACAGGGCGTTGGATTCAGTCTGACTTGATTGTAAGCCCAGCTCTATAACTTGCTTGATCTAGAACCTTGCACTTAATCTCCATGGGTCTCTATTTTCTCATTTCTAAAATGCATATAATAAAACTTACCTCCTATGATGGCTTGTGAGGCTCATATGAGAAAATGAAGTAAATAAAGCACTGGCACAATAATCACACAATTAATGGTAACTACTGTCATTATTATTACATAATTTGGCCAAAATCACCCAGAGAATTCACATCAGACACTGGACTCAAATTCTGTTCTTTCAACTGCTAGATCAGTGCTCACTTTCAGGTGATCAAAAGAACCTTCAAAGCTAAGTCACTCAGTTAGGAATTTCATTCATCTACTAATAACAGTGGCTTGAAGAAATTAAGGTTGCACTCTCTTATCAACCTAAATAACAAACAGAGAGCAGCTCTCTCTAAGAGAAAAGATACTTATTTGAGAATAGCGTGTTGCAATGGGGATACGTGTGCCATGTGCCGTAATAAACTACGTGTATTCAGGGAGGTAAAGGAAAACAAAGTTTTTAAAGGAAAAATGAGAATTGCATAATTGTTTTGAAATAATTATCCTTAGCTACAAAGATTAATAACAAGGGTGACACCAGTCTGAGGTTGAACAGGCAGTTGTGGGGCAGATGTCCTTGCAGAAGCATTTTTTTGTGTAGGGTTGCAATGACCTTTATGTAAGATTGTGGTTTTTGCAGGTTTTGTGACAGTTTTTGCTATGAGGCACAAAAGCTTGAGAATCTTTTCTTCATGGCCTTCCCTGGCTCTTTTTGTCAGTGTTTTCTTAATATCAGTGACTTTATTGTGATTCTGACAACTTTCATACATAAGTAAGACCAAACATAAATAGTAGAGCATTGGTAAGGAAGCCCAATGAACTTAGACTTCTCTGTTTTTCTATCACCCTGAGCACTTGGCTTTCATCCTCAAGGTCACAAAATAGCTGCTGGGGCTCTACCGTGGAGTGGAAAGGGGCAACGGGGCATTCCTTTAAGTTTAGTTGGACCCCTTTAAAAAGATTTCCTGGAAGCTCCATTCTGTGACTTTTGCTCCTAATTGGACACCCTGGCTAGAAGGAAGTTGGATAATGCCTGATTAAGCCAGGGTTTTGTTTACAAAGAAGGGGAGGGGCCAGGCACGGTGGTTCACACCTGTAATCCCAGCACTTTGGGAGGCTAAGGCAGGCGATCTCTTGAGACCAGGAGTTCAAGACCAGCACCTGGGCAACATAGCAAGACCCCATCTCTATAAAAAATTAATTTTTTAAAAAAAAATTAGCCGCGCATGGTGGCACACACCTATAGTCCTAGCTACTTGGAAGGCTGAGGCAGGAGGATCACTTGAGCCCAGGAGTTCAAGGTTACAGTGTGCTATGATTGCACTACTACACTCTAGTCTGGATATAGACTCGCTCAAAAAAAAAAAAGGAAAAAGAAGACGGAGCCAGTGAACACCGCAACCACAATGAACAACTTCAGTTTTTTAGCCATGTTTTCGGAGTTAACAGGTTAAGTCATCCATAGCATCTGCTTCCCATCTGGGACCTCTGAACGGGTCTCTGGATACTCCCCATCTATGCCTGTGGCTGCGCAGGGCCCAGCCTAGTGCAGGGCCAGTCTTCCCACCTCACGGCACCGGGCCAGGCCTGCGGCTACTGGCTAACAAGGACGTTGTGGAAGGCAAGCGTGCATGAAGGCAGGGCTGCCGTGGTGAGCCCTCCCGCGCCCATGGCTCCCCTCGGCGCCTGTGAGAACAGAGGGGTTGGATTCCTTTCCTCCCTCGGAATAGAGCCAATCTGGACACCACAGAGTCGACACCCAAACTCTCCTCTCCCTTCCCACAGCACTCGTCACCTTCCAACTTACCACGCGCTTCGTTTATTTCTTCTGTCTGTCATATGGCCATGCCATTTATTCATTTCTCGTGCCTATTTATTTATGGGCTGTGAGAGCCGGAATGTCTGTCTGTTTTGTTCACAGCTGCACCCTCAGCACGTAGAACAGAGCCTGACACACACAGCAAATTCTTAATCAGTATTTGTTGAATAAATGCACATATTAACAGAGCTCAGTCTTGGGGCAAATTAGATTCTCCAATCGGGAAAGGCAGTTGACAAGAAAGGAATAGATAAGAGCTGGGAGCTTGCAGCAACAAAGACAAAAAGCATCCATATAAAGTTAAATCAAGAAAACAGGCATTCCGAGAGAAGACAAGGAAAATTAATGATCTGGATTTATGGTACAGCTCTCCCGGCCAGATGAGTGAACACGTCCTCTCTGTTCTCTAGACAAGTGTTATCGTACCCATTCAGTGGATGGGGAAGCTACAACCAGGAATGGCCAGTCAGCATCTGCTATGGTCCTACGAAATGACTCCCAGTCTTAGACCGTGGCTGCAGGTCCCCCAAGAGCCTAAAAGAAAGCAGGCTCGTATTCCAAACTGGCAGCCACCGAGGGCATTGTTCATTTTCTTCCACTATCACCTTTCTCTTGACTGTGTCTCTGCTCTGAGCTGCCTGTTTACTTTGTGGCTTCCCCTTCACCTATGAGTGGGCACTTTTCAAAATGAGACCACCACATAGCTGAGAACAGGTGGAAGGACTTTACATGAAAGCAAACGGACAGCCAGGTCCAGGCAATGTCCCCTCCCATTTATATGCTCAACACTCATATGCAAGGGATGCCCGGGCAGCAAAGGAGTCAAGTCTCTTTCCCTATATTAGCTAGAAATGGTTTGGGCTTCTTTTTTTCCTCTCTTGCTAAAAAATTAGGAAGTGATTTTGAAAATGCCATGCAAAGAAATCGGTCTTTTTCTTCTCTCTTCTAACCATGAAAATATACACTGCCTGAGCCTGATGAATGTTAAATATGACCTTTTGCAAAGTTTCCTGGCAGGTTAATTTATGATGCTTCCAGATTCTAATGTACGAGGCAGTTGTTGTTTACGTGTTTGATGAAGGATTCTTTGTCCAGAGTTGATATGTCTTAGCAGAACTTCTGTAGCTCTCGCCCCCTTTCTCTCTCTTGCTCTTTCAATCCCTCCTTTAGTCTAACTTTGTGCTTGGGTATTTAATCAATCTACCTGGGAAGAAAACATGAATATATTTATGAATTCTCAGTCCCTAAGTTGTCATGCGTGCTGTATTAGCTTATTACAGCATCTCCAAGATAATTCTTCCCTCTCATCTCCCTACACCTGTGCTTTTGAGTTCAGGGAGATCTCAGCTCAAGCAAAATTACTTTTAATGTTTGGTTTGCGACAAGAGCTGCTTTGAGGGTTTCTGTCTTGAACAGGTGTATCTTCTCTTTGCATCCTTATTGGCTTTGCCTTTGTTCTTCTCTGTCTCAGAAAGAAAAATCTAGTGAACCAGACTTGAACCCCAAGAGGCTGTTTCAGCCCAAGAATATAACTAAGCTTAATGAGTGTGTAGATACACTCACGGGGGCAGGCCCACAAATGCACATCAGGAGTGTACAGACTCAGGACACACTGCACCCTTCGAAGGCACATCACAGAAGACCACCGTTACCTACCTGGAAGTTACAGGTATCAGAGATTTCAGGCTTTCTTTTCCGGAACCTAGAATGGCGCTTGACACACAGTAGGTGCTTAATTTTTATGGAAAGAAAGACAAAAAATGAGATATCAAGGGAAGGAAGGAGGCAGGAAGATCATACTCTCTAATACGATGTTCCTCAAATTCTTTATCAAAGTTATAGGGACCAGAGTTTGAGCCCATAAGGCCATTTATAGATTTTTACAATATGAGCCCAGGAGCTGCCAGCGTCTCCATGACTGCCACAACCTGAGAAGCTGTTATAAGTACTAAGAACATGTCTCCCCCAGCCCTGCAGCTCCCACTGTGCTGTCAAACCAGGTGTGTGCATTTGTCCCAGCATCTTTGAATGCACCATGAATGGCTTTACCTACAGCAGCGAGGACAGGACAGGGCTGGCAAGCCGAGCAGAGCAAAAGCTTCACTGGGCTGCACCAAAGGCCCAGGTGGGGCAAGAGAGCACAGATTGGCGCGGAGGCCAGTCAGTGAGCTGCATGATTTCTCCGGAAACATTCTGCAGCCTGGGGAAAGAGCGGGAGGAAGAGAACAGTTCAGTTTGCCCAAGGTTAGGAGCCAGCCAAGTGGGTGCATCACGAACACAAGAGGACAAAGGAAAAGGAATGAGTTGGAACAGAACAAACACAGGACCCGGGCTGTACGCAGAGGTGGGAGAAACCAAGGACTGCAGGGATTCTGCTGTCATTCGGTCCGCAAGTTTTATTTTGTATTTGGGAATATATAAATCATTGATGAGATGTTTTATCTTCTAGCCACTTGGGCATCAATTACATGCATCCCAACTTTCTGTGTCCTCCCAAGGAGAAAACTGAGTGGAGCTGGGCAGAGCTTTCATTCATATGGCACACCTTTGGAGGCAGCTCACGCCGTGTGACAGTTGCCTTCCAAGACTCTAGAGCAGTGAGCCTCACTTGTGAGACAAAGAGACAGATGTCACCTCCATAGTGTGATTTGAAGGGCAACAGGAAAGCTCTCTACCCCATGCCTTCTGTCAGCCTTCCACAGTGCCTGAAATTTCCCTATTATTCACTGCTTAGCTTTACTGTACAGAAATACTAATAAAGCACAAATGTTACCTGGAGGTGTCATGCAAGCTGAGACAGTACAAAAAACTTGAAAGTCAGACCAAGCCGAGTTCAGATCGCAACTCTCACTCTACCACAGTGTGATACCTGACAAATTATTTATCATCCCAAAGACTCTGTATCCTTATTTATAAAAATGTGAACTCTACCAACATTGTAGGGTTATCATAAGGAGACTTGACTGGCATGTATAGAGCAAAGAGCACAGAGACGGCACATACTGAGGACTCAAGCAATGTTCATTCCTTTTTTTTTTCCCTGCATATTACAGGGGCACAAATGTTTAGGTTACATATATTGCTTTTGCCCCACCCAAGTCAGAGCTTCAGGCATGTCCATCCTCCAAACAGTGTGCACCGCACCCATTAGGTGTGTATATACCCATCCCCTTATCCCCCTCACACCTGCCCAACACCCGATGAATGTTATTACTATATGTGCACTTATGTGTTGACCAGTTGAACCAATTTGATGGTGAGTACATGCGGTACTTATTTTTCCATTCTTGTGATATTTCATTTAGTAGAATGGGCTCCAGCTCTATCCAGGATAATACAAGAGGTGCTAGGTCGCCATTGTTTTTTGTGGCTGACAAGAACTCCATGGCATACCTATACCACATTTTATTAATCCACTCATGGATTGACGGGCACTTGAGTTGTTTCCACATCTTTGCAACTGTGAATTGTGCTGCTATAAACATTCGAGTGCAGATATCTTTTTTATAGAATGTCTTTTGTCACAAAATATTCATTCTTTTTACCTTTATCTGTGAAAACTGGTGTGGTGGGGGAAGCATTGGACAAGAGTCAAGCGCCATAGTGCACCACAGTGCTAGTTTGTGCTCTTCCACTACTGAGCTGTGTGATCTTGTTAAGGTCACTTTACTTCTCTGGGCTTGAGTTTCCCATGAGGCTTGAACTGGATTCGTTTATTCAATAAATGAATATTTTTAGTATGTGTCAGGAGCTGTTCATCTACTTACACGATGAATAAATTAATAAGGGTGTGTGAAATAGTGGTAACAGGCAGATAATTACAATGTAGTCTTATGATAAAGAGGTCTTGAGTGGCTACTTTAGATGGAATACTCAGGGAAGACCTATGTGAGGAGGTGAACCTTACACTGTGGCCTCCAAGGACAAGAAGGAGCCAGCCATCGGAAGATGGAAGGGAAGGCCGGGCGTGGTGGCTCACGCCTATAATGCTAGCACTCTGGGAGGCCGAGGTGGGAGGATCGTTTGAGCTCAGGAGTTTGAGACCAGCCTGAGCAAGAGCAAGACCCTGTCCCTATTAAATAAAAAAAAAGAAGAAGAAGAAGACAGAAGGTAAATGCTATGCAGACAGAGGGAAGGGCAAATGCAAAGGCTCCCTCGAAAGAAGCAAGCTTGGGTGACTTCCAAAGTCCTTTCTGGGTCCAACAGTCTTTACGTTATGTTCTCTGTGGTCAGGACGTGACTTTGGGGTGTGATACTGGGATAAGTGGAATGGCAGTTCTTTCATGGGCTGATTACTGTCACTAAGAGGCAGGAGTGGTACAGTTAGACTAGTTATGCTAGGGTCTGACTGAGCAAGGGAAAGGGACAATCAGAACCAAGACTGGAAGGAGAAAAGTGCAGCTAAAAGACCAGAGACATACTGGGTGGTGGGCTACACAAGAAAGGATATCGTAGAGACTGGCCAGCATCCTTCCGAAGCACCCAGGAGGCCCTTATGATCAGACCTGTGAGAACAATGACAGAAGTTGGCTGCTTGGACAGTTGGATGCTTTTGTGAAGCCCTTTCACTGAAGCTGCAGAAGGGCAGAACCAAGTCAGGAAGACACTTCTTGGATGGACAACGTAGAAATAAGAATGTGGGCTAGGAATATTCTGGTCTCAGATAACAGAATAGAGATTCATTCATTTACTTGCTTATTCATTCATTCAACAAATATTTATTGAGAGTCTACTCTTGTAGGCCCTGTTCCTCTTGCTGGGGCTACATCATTGAACAAAACAGACAAAAGTCCCTAGAAAGATCCTTACATTCTAGTAGGAGAGATAGACAGGTATTGAGAGGCCAAGGTCTTTAACCTAGACAAGTTTAGGTACCTTACTCGCTCTAAATATTGAATGCCCAATCTGTGCCCAGTGCTAGGTTAGTTGCTGGCACTAAGCTGACTACACCTGGGTGTGCAAACACATAATGACATGCATTGATAGGGAGTTTTACTGCCCTCAAGGAACTGATCTCCTCTCCTCCTCGTGTCACCCTACAGGCTCACAAGGGTGAAGGGGTGTGCTCAGGCTCATGTTGCCAGGAGTCTGGACTCCACCCCAGGTCATCTTGCAGTAGAACTCTTTCAATCACATCACTCTGCTACCTAGCACAGCAGATGTTGTGATTCTGTTGAACTAACCTATATGAACCTTCACAGACTTTATATTGAAGCAAGAAGTGTAAAGAGGCAGGAGCTGAGAGAATTTACTGTGTTGTATGGAAACAGCTACTTCCAGGTTCCCAGGGCAAACTGCAGTGTTGGTGGTGTCTGCAGAGCAACTCCCAGTGTCAGTGCTGGGTTGCAGCAACAATAGTGTCTTCAATGCCTTGGTTTTGTTGCACGATTTGGAACGTTGTCCCCAGGTGTGTAGACTATAATCCAGGTACTCCAAGACTCATGAAGACATTCCAAATTACCCAATATTTATTTTAATAAATTCCCTTTTTGCTTAAAATAAGCAAATTTGGTTTCTGTTGCCTAAAACTAAGAACCACAACTGCTACATTTATAAAACCTTCTGTCCCCATTTACCAGCATCATGGTCTAGGTTTTCTACAGCTCAAAAAAAAAAAATCATTAGTAACTTAAAATAATGATTTCCTTCTCGCTCATACTTCTTGTGCAGCCCAGGTTGGCTGAATTTTCCCAAGATAAATTTTAAAATATTTTAAACTAAATGAAAATGAAAATTCAACTGATCAAAATTTATGGGATGCAGCAAAAGCAGAATTTGGAGGGAAATTTCTAACATATATTAGAAAAGAAGATCTAAAATCAATCATTTGAACTTTCATCTTAGGAAATTAAATTGTAATGTAAACCTAAAGAAGCACAATAAAAGAAATAATAAAATCAGAGCAGAAATGAATGAAATTGAAAACAAAAAATCAATAGCGAAAAATCAACAAAACCAAAAACTAGCTCTTTCAAAAGATTAATAAAATTGTTAAACCTATAGTCAGATTTCAAATTACTAACATTAGAAATGAAAGAGGAGCTATTTCTACTGATCCTATGGACATTAAAACATAATAAAGGAGTATCATGAGCAAACCTATGCCTACAAATTTGATAACATATATGAAATAAACCAATCCCTTGACAGATATAAACTACTAAAGCTCATACAAGGAGAAAGAGGTAATATGAATAGGCTTATATCTAATTTTTAAAATCAAATCAACAACTAATATCCTTGCAAAAAAGAAAACACAAGGTCCACATGATTTTAGTAGTGAGTTCTACCAAACATTTAGGGAAGAAATGATACCAATTGACTATAATCTCTTCCAGAAAATAAAAGCACAAGGACCATTTCCTAACTCATTCTATGAGATCAGCATTGCCCTAACACCAAAACTAGAAAAAGACATTCCAACAAAGGAAAACTACAGACTATATATTCCTCACAAACACAGATGGAAAAATCCTCGACAAAATATTGGCGAATCAAATCAAATCAAACCAGGTAGAAAAGGAGTTATACATCATGGCCAAATGAGGCTTATCCCAGGTATGCAAAGCTAGTTTAACATTCAAATATCAATTCATGCAATTCATCACATCAGCAGGCTAAGGAAGAAAAATACATGATCATATTAATAGACGCAGAAAAAAAATTTGATGAAATCCAACACTCATTCATGTTTTAAAAAACAAAAACCCTCACAAACTAGGAGGAGAAGGAAACTTCCTTAACTTGATAAAGGATGTCTACAAACCCCTACAGCTAATATTATACTTAATGGTGAGAAACTAGATGATTTCCCCTGAAGATCAGGAACAAGGAAAGGAAGTTTCCTCTCACCAGTCTATTCAACATCATATTATTAATGGAAGTCCTAGATAATGTAAAAAAAAAAAAAACCAAGAAAAGGAAATAAAATTTAAACAGATAGGGAAGGAAGAAATTAAACTGTCTTTGTTTGCAAACAAACTAATTCTCTATGCTGAAAATCCCCCAAAATTGACTGAAAAACCCTCTTGGAATTAAGAAGAAATTATAGCAAAGCTGCAGATACAAGGTTGTTATATAAAATGTAATTACTTTCCTGTATGCCTGCAATGAAAAATTGGAATAAAAAATTAAAAACACATTATCTATATAAGCACCAAAAAATTGAAATACTTAGGTACAAATCTAACAAAACAAGTCCAGAATCCATGTGAGGAAAACTATACAACTCTGTTGAAAGAAATCAAATATCCAAATAAATGGAAATGCATTCCATGTTCATGGATAGGAAAACTCAATATTATTAAGATGTCAATTCTTCATAACTTGATCTAAAGATTGGATGCAATCCTAATCGAAGTCCTAGCAAGTTGGTTTTTTTTTTTTTTTGAGACAGAGTCTCACTTTGTTGCCCAGGCTAGAGTGCTGTGGCATCAGCCTAGCTCACAGCAACTTCAAACTCCTGGGCTCAAGCCATCCTCCTGCCTCAGCCTCCTGAGTAGCTGGGACTACAGGTGTGCATCACCACGCCCAGCTAATTTTTCTATTTTTAGTAGAGACGGGGTCTCATTCTTTCTCAGGCTGGTCTCAAACTCCTGAGCTCAAGGGGATCCTCCTGCCTCAGCCTCCCGGAGTGCTACGATGACAGGGGTGAGCCACAGGGCCTGGCCTCATTTGATTTCTGATCCCATTCATTCATTCAACCAACATTTACTGTCTACTATATGACCCCAAGCTGGGGTCACAAAGGTACATAAAACTTGTCTCTGCCTTTAAAGAGCTCACAGTTGGAGCCAATTTGGAGAGACAGATAAATAAACAAATAATTACAGTACAATACAGTTTGCGCTATATAACATAAGACTGCACAAAGTGCTTGGGAATGCAGAAAAGGGAGAACTAACTGCACCTGAGGGGGACAGGGAAAGCTGAATAGGAGTTTCTCAAAGTAAGAGACTTGGAGAGAGGACCAGGATGAGAGGGATGACATCCCAGGATTCAGAGAGAAGGGTAGAAAAGGGCTTCATATTTCCAGGAAATAGTGCAAAACTTTGGTTGGAACTCAGTGTACCTAGTGAAAGGTGAGGCAGGAAAGGTGTGAAGTGGCCTGAATCTGAAGAGCCTGGTATGCTCTGCTAGGGAGTCTGAACTGTATTACATTACACAGGCAGTGGGGAAGATCAGAGGAAGTTTTAAGCAGGGAAATTATATGATCACATGTAAGCAGTAAGATCCCAGTTCTCCAGCCTCCTTGGGCAAGTCACTTAATCCTGGAACACTATTAGTGTCTTCATCTGTATAACGGGGATAATATCAATAGCAGTACCTACCTCACAGGGTTGATTTGAGGAGTAAATAAGGTAATGTTTGTAAAACAATTTGCAGAGACTGGCACATAATAAGTGCTCCATAAATTTTAGCTGTGATGGCTGGGCGCAGTGGCTCAGGCCTGTAATCCTAGCACTCTGGGAGGCCGAGGCAGGCGGATCGCTCAAGGTCAGGAGTTCGAAACCAGCCTGAGCAAGAGTGAAAGCCCATCTCTACTAAAAATAGAAAGAAATTAATTGGCCAACTAGAAACATATACAAAAAAAAAAAATTAGCCGGGCATGGTGGCGCATGCCTGCAGTCCAGCTACTGGGGAGGCTGCGGCAGGAGGATCTCTTGAGCCCAGGAGTTTGAGGTTGCTGTGAGCGAGGCTGACGCCAAGTCACTCACTCTAACCCAGGCAACAGAGTGAGACTCTGTCTCAAAAAAAAAAAAAAAATTTAGCTGTGATTACCAGGCATGTTTCTTAGAAAGGTAACCTTGTTGGCAGCATGGAATGTAAACTACAGTAGGGAAAAGATTGATGGAAGGAGGTTCCATTAAGACGATTTTGCAATTTAAATCCAGTTATAACGTCTTGAACTGGGATTTGGATGTAGAAAGTCAGGGAGATGGAAAAGTGAAGGGTGAATCCAGCTTGGGAGACTGGGCAGACCAGCACAACCATTAACCAAGTTTAGAGATAAGGGTAGCGAGAGGATGGGGCGTGGGTGCAGGAACGGTTTGGAACCCACTGAATGAGAAATGAAGCCACTGAAGATGGGACCCTGGAGAATACCAATATTTAAGGGGAGGCCAGAGAGAGATGAGACCTCACGGTCTGTGTGAACTGCGAATGGGACGGGGCGGGGGAGGGGGGGCACCACCATGAGCTAACCATTTGTTTATGTTACACAAGCCCCCGACCCAACTTAACGTGCATACATCCTATTTTCTAGTCAGTTCCTTGATTCTTGCTTCTCAGCGTCCTGCTTCTTGCAGAGACCGCGTTTTCCCCTTTTGCCCTCTGCTAATTGAAGGAGGGAAAAGTGTAGCATCTCTCAACACAGCCACCTAGGCGACCTCTAATCACAAGGGAAGGGGTGAAACGGGGGAAAGGAGGAAACTGATTTTTAAGAAAAGTCCGCGACGACCTCTAATAATTACAGTTCCACCTCCTATATCCTGCCACGCTGCTCTCTTGCCGCCGTACCGGGCTCCTGGCCGCGAAGTGGGACGGGAGATGTAGTCTTCAAGACCGACCAGGGTGGCACGACTGAAGAACTCGGTTTCCCAACTGGCTCTCGAGGCGCGTGCGCAGATGGCTGCCCCGGCGAGTGGTAAACAGAGACGTCAGGCGGGGGCTGCTGCTTGGAGCAAAACAAAAGGGAAACCCGGGGGGCGGGGGGTGGGGGGGTTGATAGGGGAATCGGTGCGGGAATCAGAGAGGCTGGGGCTGCGGGGACCTGGAGCGTATTAAGAGTGGCCAGAAGGGAAGAGGCGGGGGGAGGGGGAGTCAGGGGAGGGGCAAGTGACGCGGGGGAGCGGGACGTGGGGGAGGGCAGCGATCCGGGTGGAGAAAATTTGGGAGGAGTGCCCGGGGGGCAGCAACTCAAAAGGGGAGGGAACTGCAGCTAAGGGGACGTTCGGTGATGGGAACGCAATGTATGAGGGGATACCGTGCCTCAGGTTTAAAAGAGCAGGAAGCTGAGTGAGAGGCTGGAGAAAAAGTGTCTTCGCTCGGCGGAGGTTACAGGTGGTGTCTCAGAAAGAGCTCTGAGGCTGCAGGCTGTAGTCGGGAAGAGGATCAGAGAACTGTGCGGAAGGGACAGTTTGGGGGCTAGCGTCCTGGGGCGAGGGGGAAGTTCGCGACTTTCTGCGAACTGGCAGGAATGTGCCTCCTGGCCCTCGGTGCTTCCCCCCTGGGGGGAGGCATCGTGAGGGACTGTGCCAGGCTTCACTGAATGCTGAGCCGCGGAGGTCCTGCTCCACGTATGGATCCAGGGAATGAGAATTCAGCCACAGAGGCTGCGGCGATCATAGACCTCGATCCCGACTTCGAACCCCAGAGCCGTCCCCGCTCCTGCACCTGGCCCCTTCCCCGACCGGAGCTCGCTACCGAGCCGTCCGAGCCGCCCGAGGTGGAGCCAGGTCTGGGAGAAAAGGTACACACGGAGGGGCGCTCGGAGCCTGTCCTATTGCCCTCACGGCTCCCAGAGCCGGCAGGGGGCCCCCAGCCCGGGATCCTGGGGGCCGTAACAGGTCCTCGGAAGGGAGGCTCCCGCCGAAATGCCTGGGGAAATCAATCATATGCAGAACTCATCAGCCAGGCCATTGAAAGCGCCCCGGACAAGCGACTGACACTCGCCCAGATCTATGAGTGGATGGTCCGTACTGTGCCCTACTTCAAGGACAAGGGTGACAGCAACAGCTCAGCAGGATGGAAGGTAACTATGACTCCCATACCTTCTTCCCAACACCGTCTACCCCTGGTCCCCTGGCCTCCCTTACTTCTACTCTGGAGCCCCTTTTGCTGCCCCACTTACAGTCCTTTGGGAAGCCCGGAGATCCACCTTCAGTCTTCAGTTAGACAACATTTACTTAGTACATAGTATATGCCACACTCAGTGTTTGATGCTGGAGGATCACAGATGAATAAGACACTGTCCCTGCCTTGGAGAAAATCGAATTCTCTGCTCGCTGCTCAACACTCCCAGCACTTTGGCTTGGGCTGCCCCAAACACTTAATCCCACAGAGAAGTCTTTATCCTATGTACAGCAGGAACTGTGTGGATTCCCCACACGAACCTAGCCTTCCTTCTTCCCCCACCTCCCACCCCAACACCTTTTCTCCCATTCCTGCGGGATTACTTGGATTCCCTGCTTGCCTTCTTGTACCTCATTGTAGAAGGACTGTTCTGGGACCACTCTACCGAAAAGGAAAGAGTGGGATGTCACAGGGTAAAAACAGTGATATTCATGGGGAAAGGTAGCAGATCTCATTATGCACTAAGAAGAAAAGGTGCTGTGAGCTGCTCTCTGGCTCAGTTTACCCTGTAATGCCAAGAAACTCTCCCTTGTAAGGGGCTATTCAAGTTTGGGGGGGGTCTTCATTTACTGTTGAGGAATGTTAGTCATGAAAAGGAAGTAGGGCTCCAACTTTGGAGCACAAGGTTGGGAGTTCCCTTGGACTTCCATGAAGAAACTGTGAGGAAAGATCTCGCAGGACACTCTGAAAAACTTTCCCTGAAAAGTATAGGGCTCTAATCACAAAACTGGGGAGCTTGAACCCCTATTGACATCTTGTACCTCCATAGGTGATGAGGTCAGCATATGACGAAGTACAGAGGGTTGAATGAGCAGAGGGTCTTCTCTTAGATATAGGAGATTGAGGAATCAGGCCTGTGGTATCCCTAGGGGCTGGGCAGAACAGAAGACAGGACAGCTGACTGAGACCCTTGGCACTATTTCTGGGTAGACTGCCACGCCACAGTCTCAGCTCATAAAGAGCTCCCCTCCTTGGACCCAGCCTTCACAGCTGTTTTTCTTTTCCCTTGGGTTCATTTTCCAGGGTAGAAGAAATAACCACAAGTTGTTAGTTATACTGTGAGAGTATGGTCCCTCCTTGTAATTTACACTTTATATGGGACTTTATAGTTGACAAAGCAGTTTTTAAATTTTTTTGTTTTATTAATCTTCACAGCTATTCTGAGATTCCACATTTTACATATGAGGAAACTAGGTAAAGAAAGGTTAGGAAACTCACCTAATAGCAGCAGAATGAGGACTTGAACTCAGGTCTAACTATAAATCATATTTTCCGAGAGCATGGCCCCCTCTCATTGGAATGATGACAAAACCAAATCAGGCTGAGCCTGGGACTTCCGTGGCCTCCCTAACCTCTCTGAGGGGGAAATCTCACACCTGAACTGTCTTCCCTGATGATGTGCCAAGGTTACTCCCACCCCACCAGGGGGCGGCACTCACTTAGAACAAGAAAGCTAGGTTAGGTGGCTTGGGGAGCAATTAGTGGTCACCACAGCCCCCCTTCCAACACATAGGAGTTACAGGCTTCTAGGGAACTGACTTCTCCAGTTAAAAGACTGTACCACTTGCTAGTTCAAGTGGTGAGGAGGGGAATTGGCCTTCTCAGTAGACCCAGAGTTAGAGGATGAAAAGGGAGGGAATCATGGTGCCAGAAATCACTGTGATCCTCAATTACTACGAGCCCAGGTTAGATGGACAAGTGCAACTCCATGAAGGAGCTAGAAACATCAGCACTGCCAGAGTAGTTGGAGTGCCATTACCATAGGGTCCCAGGGACACAAGGAGTTCTTTGCCTAAAGAGCCCTGGAACAAGAAACTGCTCAAGCAGATCCCCAGGCAAAGGGTCTTATCTTGGAGCATCAGTCAGAGAAACACAAGTGGTTTCTGACTGTGTAACCTCAGCCTTCTAGTTGCTCCAAGCTTTTATGGGCGCCTCCAGAGTTTCTAAAGAGCTCCGTGTGGGAGGTCAAATGCCCCCAAGGTTAGAGAGTTTATGCGCAAATTCCTGAGAAGTGGAGGAAAGGGGCTGGGAAGGAGGTAGGGAAAAGAAGGCAGGTTCCCGGAGGGAGAAAAAAATCAAAACCACAGTGTAACTAGACTGTGGCATCCAGTAAAAATACCGAACTTGGGGCTCAAAAATCTGGCAATCTCCGCTCCCTGGGCCGCTGGAAAAAAGAAACGTATTCCTAGTAAGATGTCACCAGTGAGGGAGGAAGGGAAAACACATAGCTTCCAATACCCATGGCACTCAAGAGCTGGCAGAGCCTCAGGGGGAACCTCACCATCGTCACCCTGGGGCCATCTACCAATCAGGCAACAAATATTGATTATGTACTGTGAGCTTGAGTACATATTGAGTATGTGCTGTGCACTTGGCACTCTGAGAGGGCACTGTTGGGGGCTGTGGGACCGGAGGACATTGTCTGTGACCTTGGCGCTTACACTTGATGAGACAAATTACGTGAAACCTCAAACAACACAATATAGATTGGGGTAAAATTGTGTGGAACAAATTTAAAATACTGTACAAGAAATCTGGCTGCCAAAGTCAGGCAACCACTTTTATAAAAGAGGCAGAACTTAAGCTTGGCCAAGTAGTAGAATTTAGAGACGGGAGATCTTTCCTAGGAAAAGGAGGGAGGGGGGATTGCACTTTGTGTATTTGAGGCACAGTGAGAAGCCTGGACTGAATGTAGTTGAAGGTGTGTGTCATGGATTGGGAGAAATAAGGCTGGGATTCAGAAAAAAGGAATCTTGAAATCCTACAGAGCGCTGGATGGCCCAAATGCTCTGTGGGGAATGGGGCACCAGCTGTGCGGAGATTCCAGCCCTTCAGCCTATTCAGAGAACTGGCTCAGGGCAGGGTGAGTCAGTCCTGAGCTGGTGTTACACCACTGTCCTGTGAACTCCACCCAAACCTGCACTCAAGGAAAGGGGTGGAATATTCTTTCCCACCTGAACCTAGTTCCTGCTGGGCCAGGAGTCCACCTCCCCGACGCCCACCAGAACCAGACACCCTCCCTCCCCCAACACTCCGGAGGAGCACAGTGCTGGGAGCTTTTCCAGGGTGGGCACCGTGCCCTTTGCAGTACGTTGTTATCACGTTGTCTCCCTGGCCCCTGTGCAGAGAAGTCTGGAGCAGAGAGAGGCTGAACAGCTTGTCTTAGGGTAGGAACTGTGTGTGGTCTCCTCCCCCTCACACCCCACTCCCATCCCCACCCCCAGCCCTGCCAGTTTCCCCCCTGGGGAAGGAGCCAAAGAAATGTGACTTTCTTTGCGTCTCCAGGAACACCCCTGCTGTGTCCCAGCATCCTTTTAGACTAGACTGCTGGCCTTTGACCTCCCCTACACACACCTCATGCCCCTTTCCTGCTGCCTCTGCCCCCTCCAGAACTCGATCCGCCACAACCTGTCCCTGCACAGCAAGTTCATCAAGGTTCACAACGAGGCCACCGGCAAGAGTTCTTGGTGGATGCTGAACCCCGAGGGAGGCAAGAGCGGCAAGGCGCCCCGCCGCCGTGCCGCCTCCATGGATAGCAGCAGCAAGCTGCTCCGGGGCCGCAGCAAGGCCCCCAAGAAGAAACCACCTGTGCTGCCAGCCCCATCCAAAGGTGCCACTCCGACGAGCCCTGTTGGCCACTTTGCCAAGTGGTCAGGGAGCCCCTGTTCTCGAAACCGTGAGGAAGCCGATGTGTGGACCACCTTCCGTCCACGAAGCAGTTCAAATGCCAGCACTGTCAGCACCCGACTGTCCCCTCTGAGGCCAGAGTCTGAGGTGCTGGCAGAGGAGGAAATCCCAGCCTCAGTCAGCGGCTATGCAGGGGGTATCCCTCCCACCCTAAACGAAGATCTAGAGCTGTTAGATGGGCTCAATCTCACATCTTCCCATTCCCTGTTATCTCGGAGTAGTCTCTCTGGCTTCTCTTTGCAGCGTCCTGGGGTTACCGGTCCTATACATACGTACAGCACCTCCCTCTTCAGCCCAGCAGAGGGGCCCCTGTCGGCAGGAGAAGGGTGCTTCTCAAGCTCCCAGTCTCTGGAGGCCCTGCTTACCTCTGATACGCCACCACCCCCTGCTGATGTCCTCATGACCCAGGTAGATCCCATTCTGTCCCAGGCTCCAACACTTCTGCTGCTGGGAGGGATACCTTCCTCCAGTAAGCTGGCCACAGGAGTCGGCCTATGTCCCAAGCCCCTAGAGGCTCCAGGCCCCAGCAGTCTGGTTCCCACCCTTTCTATGATAGCACCTCCTCCAGTCATGGCGGGTGCTGCCATCCCCAAGACCCTGGGGACTCCAGTGCTCACACTCCCTACTGAAGCCACAAGCCAAGACAGAATGCCTCAGGATCTAGATCTTGATATGTATATGGAGAACCTGGAGTGTGACATGGATAACATCATCAGTGACCTCATGGATGGGGGCGAGGGACTGGACTTCAACTTTGAGCCAGGTACAGCACCCCCTAATCATTGTAGCTCTCACAACCTATGTCCACTGCTAGGTGCCTAGCTAGTCCCATGATCTGAGCAAGGGGGAGCTTTAGAAGAAGGGATAGCCAGAGCTCCTGGGGAATTGGAGGAAGGATGTCAGATTAGAGTGGCATGGTTTCCAGATGGGACCTCCAGTCCCCTCAGTAGTGTCCACCCCTGCAAGGTAGCACAGAAGAGGGGTGTGTGTGTGTGTGTGTGTGTGTGTGTGTGTGTGTAGGGGTGGAGGTGTCTCTGTTTTCCTTGGTGTGAGTCTGAATGGTGGAAAGTTGGCATGCCCCAGATAAGCTTCTTACCTTGTCCTCTATTTCTTCTGCCCACAGATCCCTGAGTCATGGCTGGAAGCTTTGTCCCCTGCTTCAGAGGTGGAGCCTGGCGTGTCCATATCCACTCTTTATCCTTGAGCCCTCCCCAGGAAATTGGGACCCTGCTTTAGAGCTAGGGTGGGGTCTGGTCACACATGGTGTTGAGGAAATTATAGAGACAAAGCTGCCCCACATGGGGACTCTGGGGGGAGGGATATGGGAGGGGGAAAGGGAGAGGGTTTATTCTCACTGTGCCAATTAGGGGGTAAGGTCCCCTCTCAGGAGCCATCCTCGACTTCCCCCATTCCCCACCCCCAGGCTTTGTAGCGGGGCGGGCAGTGCTGTTGGAAATGTGAAGTCACCAGTGGCCTTACCCCTGCCTTTGGGAGCAGGATTTTTTGTAGAGAGTCTTATCTGAGCTGCGCCAGGCTAGGTCAAGCCTGGGGTTTTTATGCAGTGGCCCCTTAGGCCAGTGGGGTGGGGTGGGTGGGGGGTATAGGGGACCTGGAAGGGCCAGAGTCTGAGCACCGGAGTGGCTCACCAGGCCGAATCACCCTTGAAAGGCTGCAGGTAACAGAAAGGCTTTTTATAAACTTTTAAAGAAATATAAACACAAATATAGAGATTTTTAACAGTGGCAAGGTGCTAGTGATGGGGAGAATGCTTTTTATCTTTCTGAAGGCTTTGTCATAGTGACATGATACAAACACTACAGATACTAGGAGAGACCCAGGGAAGTGGAGGAGAGGTGGGGAGTAACAATGAACAAGGGGAAGACCCCCATTTGGACCAGGTCTAGAGAAAGGTCTATGCATAATAGGTGGAGTTTCCCTAACGAAAAAGCTAAGCCAGATCCCCTCATTCTGTCAACTTGTGCCTGGGAGTGTGTGGTGTTGGTGCAGCCACACTCTCCCGTGACCCAACGTGAGTTAGTGCTAGGGTGGGAGAGCGCGTCAAAGGCCTGGAATTAGCCTGGGGCCTGGGAAGGGGGTGGGATGGTAGAGAAGAGGAGGAAAGGATTTAGGGCAGTAAAGTTAGGTACAGAGACCTCCCTGCTCAAGGCCCCTGACAGCTGTCCCTGCCCTTCTTCCCCTTCCCGGACTACAGGGGTTATGTGGAAGTGTGTGTGGTGGCAGGCAGGGGGGAGGGGAGGAACAGGGAAGGGGGAGCTGGGGAGCTTGGCTGAGGGTCTGGGAAATGAGCAGGGATGGGGGGAATGTGGATCAGGTTTACTAGCACCTGCCAGGGAGGCCATCTGGGGCTCCTTCTCCATCCCAGCCCCCAAGCAGCCCCTCCCCCAGTGCCCTCTGCATTGTCCCCTCCCCCGCCCCTGCTGTGGGTTCCCATCATTTCCTGTGTCAGCGCCTGGCCTACCCAGATTGTATCATGTGCTAGATTGGAGTGGGGAAGTGTGTCAAATCAATAAATGAATAAATTCAATAAATGCCTATAACCAGCTCTTGTTTCTGCTGCCTTGCTGCTCCCCTCGGATAAGGGGGAGGGTGGGGGGAAAAGGCAATGGGCGGGCGAGCAGGCGGGGGAGGAAGAACTGCCCAGAGGCAGAGAGGTGGGGGTGGGGGAATTTCGGCCCAGAGAGGTGGTGGAGTGTGGTGGGGGAGGGACATCTAACCCCAGCAGGAGTAGGCGGGCTGTAGATACGCCTCCGGAGGGGAGGTAGTCTGGTTTGAGAAGACCCCACCCCCTACTCAGTCCCTCAAAGGCTCATTGTACTAAACTTCACAGTCTTTCCTCACCCTCACCCATGTGCTCGCCCCAGCCCTCTCCTGCTGCTCCCATCCACCCTTCAAGCCTCCACTGTGCCTGGGGCATACTCAAGCCTTAGTGCAGATAATGGGAGAAGGAGTCTTTCTAGAAAAAGAAATCTCACATTAAATTCCAGTAATTTCATACCTAGTATTACTGCTCTCACTTGGTCACTTTATTGAGTTAGCGACGTCTATCCCTCTTGTTGAGAATGTCTGCTTTGGTCTTAAAGACCACAGTCTTGCGGGAGGGCGCGTCTGTATCTGATCGTCCTGATGATTTGGACTGGAAAGAGAAATTAAGTAGATAAACAAAGAGGCTCCTGCAGGGAACGTTTCTCCAAGCTAGGGCTACAGGAAGGGTGAAAAGAGGTTGGACCTCTTGGGCATAGATGTTGGCTTTGGAAAGGAAATTTACCCCAGAAGGCCAGGGTAGAGGAGCATTCAGTTGGCTGGTGGGGAGAGGGCAGTGCCCGGGCCAACCACGTTCAGGGAGTCTTACTGGAACATTGATGGAAGACTGAATTGGAACAACCTTCTTGGCTTCTTGGATTCTGAGCGTCTTCACCCGGCTCCTCTCCAGGATGTCACATTGTGTGCGCAGTGCATCTAGGAACATGGAAAGGGCACCTGCACCTCTGAGGCCTAGAAATCTTACCCATCCTGGCCCTCCCATCATTCAAACAGTCAACTGGAGCAACCTGGCCTAAGATAGAAAGGATGGGGTGGTGGTAGGGAGATATATCTAGAAGATAGTCAAGAAATGGGGGGAGGAGGAAGTAACACATATACACCCTGGTTTGAGCTAAACATCCCTCCTAAAGTGGACCTGGACCCTATTCCCCCTCTCCTAGGCTTCTGTGATCCTACCTGCCATATAGGGGATCCTAGTCTCACCCTATATTCTCCATCACACCGCTATGTACAGTGCCCTCCATGTTCTTCCCTCCCCCATCACACTCCTTACCAAGTAGCTCCGGCTCTGGATTCTTCAGCAGGGGCACAAAAGCTTTATAGGCATTCTGAAGTCTGGGTCCTGTGAACATAGCAGTGTGCTATCCCCAACTCCTGTCATCCAGTCTCCACCCTTCCAAAGCCCAAGATTTCAGGGCCCTAACACTAAACACTACCTTGAACTGGTTGTACCTTATTTCCTCCTAAGGGAGAGTTATGGTACAGACCCCAGGATGAGGTGGGGGGAACATGGTATGTGTGAACCTAACCTATTGTTACGGAGGCAGTGCCCTTTCTTAGGCTGACTAGAGATGGTCAATTTGGATCTTGGTTAAGGGTGCCCTATTTTAAAGACAAAGTTCACAATCCATCTTGAGGGCCTTGTTCTATCTCTGGGGAACACTCCCAAGCCTCTACCTTGTCCCCCACGCTCCACCCTACAAATGTAGTAGGTGCTTCGAGCTGTAAGGAATTTGCTGGCATAGTCTCCTGGGGTCTTCGTCAGGAAAAGCAACTTCATTGTCCCCGCTTCATCACACAAATCGATGGGGTCTGGAGGGAGGCCACAGGGTAATTGGGGCAGCTAAGGAAAGACAGTGGGAGCAAAAGGGGCCAGTGATCCTATACACAATGAACTGGAGGAAGCTGTAAGGATACAAGGGACTGCCTTTCTGCCACAAGGAAGATTTGGGGGCTAGAGATGACCCTACTACTTCTGACCCTTAGCCATTAATCACCTCCCCAAACTCCTCACCTCTTTTAGGCAACCCCATTTTACTTCGGATGTAATGTAGCAGCAGGCGGACAGAGCAATTGGTATTGACCAGAAACTGCTGATTATCTGAGAAGAGATGGGATGGGGCATGTGGGCCCTTCTCTAATTATACCATTTCTGTGATTCCACTGCCCTCAAACCTTGCATCCCCATAAACAGACTCCACGTCTGTGCTGCCCCTTACCTCCATGGTTGATGAAAATGAACATGCTCTCAAGATCGCCTCACTCCTCAGAGAGTTTCCTCATGAGTCATGGAGAAGGAGGGTGTTTGAGAGGCCTTAGGGAGCCTAGTAGGCCCATAGGGTTGGGGGACCGGTGAGGCAGATGGATCTCATAGGTTGAGGAGGCCCGGATCGGGCAGATGGAGAGAGCTACTGGCAGTTGTGGACAACCAGCATCCCCAGGGGTGGGGCCTGAGGCTGCAGCTGAGGGATTATGAGGTCAGAAGTGGTATGTGAGGCAGAAAGTGGAGTAAGGACATGGAGAGAAGAACTTGGGTGGGATCTGTAAAAGATTAGTCAGGAATGGGGACAACATGGTAAATCTAACCCTAAACTGGACCCTGGAATGAGTGCAGGACACCTGGAGACAAGTAAGTTTCCAGAACAGTACTCTTTTTTCAGTTCATTTGTAGTAGTACCACTTACAGAGCATGTCTACTGCTCCTTTTTCCTACCCTCAGTACCACGCCTCCCACCCTCATTGCGCCCCGCGTTTCCCCTGCTCCCTGCCCCGTAACAGACAGTCTTGGTGATTATCGACAGAAACTTTATTTCTCACTGATTCAGGAACAATTGAAGGGTAGTTGGAAAGAGGGATAGAGGGAGAAAGAATCCCACCAAAAGGAAGGGCCAGGCTGGAGGAGATGAGAAACAGGTACAAGGCAAAGGGGCAGTTCTCAGGTGGGGGATATTGAATGAAGGGGCAGTTACATGGGGCACATACTTAAAATCAGCCACAGAGGGGTCAGGCCCAGGCTGGTTGGATGAAGGGAAGTTAGTACCACTGGGGGCTGTGGGACCCTGGGGTTCTGTCAGCGGGTGGGGGCTCAGGTTTCAGGCTTCAGGGTGTAACATGGGGGGGCCCAGTAGGGGCTATGCTGGTGGCTGGGGGAGCCCCCAGGCCCCTCCCCGAGGGCCCCTCCTTTTGAGGGAATCTCACTGACGAGGCAGAGTCGCTCGCTGTAGTCTGGCTGCAGACTCTCTGCCAATCCCTTAGACACACCACTCCAGGCCTAAAGACAGATATGTCCAGGTCAGGGGTCAATTAGAGGCAGGAAGTAAAAGACCCAGGCTCTGTGCCAAAGGAGCTCTCACAATGTCTGCAACCACTGTGATTACGGAAGGGACACACAGACGCTTGGGCCCCTGATACCACTGTTTCCACCCACTTCACGCAATCTATAATCCGTTCTTTGGTGTCTCTCTCTCTCTGTCTAGCCCATCCCCCATTTGGTCGGCCACATCCTGACAGTTTGTGCAGGCCCCCCTCCCTCTCCCCTCTACCCCCGTCCCCCCCCCCCGTCTGTCTTGCTAGCAGGCAGTTGGCAGTTGACAGACTGCAGCATGCTTATGACAGCGTTCTCACCGAAAAGTTCCCGTGATATTCGGTAACAAGATCTTCTAGGTTCTTGAGGGTGGGAATTCGGGGCATTGTCCTGATGGGGGAGAAAGAGGGAGCAGGGGAGCACACAGGTTAAAGTGAGGGATTTTTTTGCTTTTGTTTTTGTTTTTTTGAGACAGAGTCTGGCTCTGTCCCCTGGGCTAGAGTGCTGTGGCATCAGCCTAGCTCACAGCAACCTCAAACTCCTGGGCTCAAGTGATCCTCCTGCCTCAGCCTCCCGAGTAGCTGGGACTACAGGCATGTGCCACCATGCCCGGCTAATTTTTTCTATTTTTAGTAGACATGGGGGGGGTCTTGCTCTTGCTCAGGCTGGTCTCTAACTGAACTCCTGAGCAGCTCAAGTGATCCTCCACCCTCAGCCTCCCACAGTGCTAGGATTACATGTGAGCCACCAGGCCCCACCAGGTTTAAGCTCTTTTTTTTTTTTTTTTGAGGCAGGGTCTCTCTCTGTTGCCTGGGCTAGAATGCAGTGGGATTATCATACCTCACCACAACCTCACACTCTCACATTGCTGGGCTCAAGTGATCCTCCTGCCTCAGCCTCCCAAGTAGCTGGGACTACAGGGTAATTTCTCTATTTTTTGTAGAGACAGAGTCTCGCTCTTGCTCAGGCTTAAAGTTCTTTTATTACCCTTCTTCCAGTTGTCCCATATGGAATGATGTGATTCCTTGTTCTCTGTGCCTGTGGCTTCCTTCCATCATCATGCCTTCTTGGGTGATCCCTCATTCCTTACTGTCCCACCCTCTACTCATGGAGACCCTGTGATACCCTCCTCTACTATTCCCAGCCACCCCCACCTCATTTTTTTAAGCTTTCCAAAATCTCACCGTTCCAGCCAGCAATACACCCCGACGAGGCCAATAATCAAGCCCATGGAGCCGAGGGGGATAAGCACAGCTTCCAATGCAAACAACGAAGGATTATCCCCACTTGATCTTGGCCAAAAGGCCGAGAAGTGATACGACAAAGGATTCTCTATAGGAAAATAGAAAAGGAACATGGACCTTACATTTGTGGTGCCCCTATTATGTGCCAACATTTGTGGAGCCCCAGCTTGGTGCCAGGCATGGTGCTAAACACATTCCCTATACTTAATCCTCACTACAGCTCCTGAGAGGGAGGAACAATTATTATCTCCATTTTACAGGTGACGAAACAGACTTGAAGAGGTTCAGTGATGTGCCCAAAGCCAAAGAGGTAGTATGTGGCAGATCCTAGATCTGTGCAGTTCCAAAGCCATCTTCACCACGAAGGCTCTCTGGGAATGCTGTAGGGAAATCCTATATATTCTATATCCCCCTCGGCCTGCTTCTCAATCCACTCCCCTACTCTAACAACACAACACCCCAATCCTAACCAGAAAAACCCTGCTTTCTAGGGGTTGGGGGTGAACAGTGAGGGGAAATAGGGCACCAAGTTTGGTGGCTCAGTGATAGGGAGGTACAGCAAAAGACAGCAGTGTTAGAAAGGTTGGAGCATTGGACCCATGGATTGAGGTCATGTATTAGACCCATTTTACCCTTTGAAGTATTGCTCCCCCAGTGGATTGGATGGCTCCATTCACTCCAATGCTGAGCACTGCCGCAGAGTGGGTTAAAGCGGCTCCGAACACGGAATGTGTAGAGTTTCTGCCCATCCACACTAGGCAGGGAGAAGCTATGTCTGTGATCCACTGACTGTTCCTTGGGGAGAAAGAGTGTGAGGAAAAGGTGGGTGTCCATAAAATAAGGGAGAATTAAAATGTACTCCTGCCCCCCACAGCCCCCATGTCATCTCTGGTTCTTTCCAGTTCTTCCCTCCTCTCTTGACTACTCAAGCCACACTGCTCCCTTCACTGACTTGAATCTAATGCCTCCTCTCTGGATCCCTTTAATGGCTTCCTTTTGTTTACTTGTTTATCTGGTATCAGGAAGAGTATGGGTAGGCGATCCTCAATGATAACTCACTGGTGATGATAGGGAAAGGAGTTGGAGGAGTGTGGGGGTGAGCAGAGGAACTGAGAGGCAAAGAGCAGCAGCTTGGTATTAGGTCCCCCTATCTGGCTAATTGAACCCTTTATCCCCACTTGCTTGGCCTCGGCTGCTACATTTACACCCCCAGCCACTCACAGTCCAGCTGCGGTCCCGGTCACTCCGGTACTGCACCAGGTGCTCCAAGCAATGGTCCAAGTATGTGTTGTTCCAGCTCAGTTCTAGCTGGGATTCACTCAGGTTGCGAAGTGTTAGATTCCTCGGAGCCCAGGGGATCACTGGAGATATGTGTGCGTGTGTGGTCATTCCCCTGGCCTAGACAAGTCAGGATCCTGAAGGTAGTGCTCCTTACCCCTCCTCCCTTCCCGTCCTGATCCCCTACCTCCTCTTTTATGCTCATGTCCCCTTATGGTGAGAGAATACCACCCCCTGGACTCCAGTGCCCCACAATATCCCAGGGCTTTTGACCTCTTCTTTCAAAATTACCCAGATTCTGCAGTTTTAGTATCTGTATGGCCTGCCTCGTGGTTTCCCGTGGGTCGTGAAGCTGGACCACAAATGTTTGGTAGAGATGGATCTCCCTTTTTTCCAACCGGCAGCCAGAAGTAATCTCTTCAGAGAACAGATAGTGGCCACACTCCTGGGCTTTATCATTATCAGAATTCTTGTACCTAGAGGAGAAGGGTTGGAAGGGAGAGGAACAACGGGCCAATCTGGGTTCTCCAGATATCCACAGCCCAGCCACCCTTCCTCTGAACTGACTTTTGCCTTACCCCATGAGAAAAGAGTGGGGCACCTGCGAGGCTGGCTACCCTCTTTGTTGTCTCGGATCCAGCCCACCTCTTCTTCCTCCCCTCTACTACCCCCTCTTCCCTTCTCATACCAATAGCGAAGAGTCAGGTTGGTAGGCTGGGGCTCAGAGCTGACGTTCCAAGTGCAATTCATGTACTCAACATTGAACACAAAACACTGAACTTTTGGGAGGGGCAGCGAGGAAACATTTAGGGACCTAGGGGGTATAGAGGTCAGGAAGAAATCTAGGTTGGGGAGAAAATGAAGTGGGGGAGGAAAAAAGAAGAAATGATGGTCAGAAGAAGGAGTAGCATGAGACAGGGAACCTTACCCCTTGCCCTTCCCACTCTACTCTTAATTCTGCCCGCGTGATTGCAGTGGCCAGTGGCAGATTGCAGATTTCTGTTCAGCTTCTTCCCACAGCCTCCCTTCTCACCAACCCCCTCCAGTCCCAGATTTCCCACCAGCTGTGGTGTCTTCATTCCCATTGAGCGTGAGGACCGTTGTGTTCAGCCCCACCCCCAGCAGAGGCAGCTGCAGGAATAAGAGGGATCTGAGTGGTGTTGATGGCCTCAACATGGCGCTTGCTCTTCGTTCCCTAGGTGTAGTCTGTGTCAGGAACCTGGGCCCCTCACCCACTACCCCTCCCCACCCACACATTTCCTTCTGTCATAGCTTCCGGTGGAAAGAACCTTAGAAACCAAGGCTTTACAGAGGGCGTGGCAAATGGGTAGTGTGACATAGGCTAAGTCTCTAGAAGATTAGGTGCTGCCATAGGGCGTTGTTAAGTAGAGACTAAGGCTGGGTATCCAATAGTGTCACAGACTTAATAATCCTCAGACCGCCTAGATCCTGGGAAGGATCTGTTCACCACCACTCCCACCATTCCCAACCACATTCTCCTCTAAATCATTATATCATATAGTGGAGGGTCTGAACCTCTATCATCCCCATCCTATGCTATGCTCCTTCCTTGGCTCAGTCACCCTTAAAATCTCTGTTAAAGCCCTACTGTCTTGGGAGGACAGAAAATAGTCTTGGTTCTTGTGGGCACATATATATATATAGCTGTCTTTCCTCTGACCTAATCCAAACCAGAATACCCACCCATGGCTGCTGCCTGAGCTGGATCCCTGTTGAGACTGGTGAGGAGGTCTGACTTAGAAGAAGATTCTGGAAATGGAACAACTAGCTCCAAACTCCCTGTCTTCCCTAAAATCTGTTTCTCTTCCTGTCTTCCCTATTTCAGTTAATGGTATCATCACCCTCTCAGTTACCCAGGCTTGAAACCTCAGAATCATCTTCAACTTCTCCCTCGCTGTCACCCTAAGAATACAATCAGCTCTGCTTCTGTGGTGTTTCTCCCAGCAGTTTCCTCCTTTCCCTTACCACAGCCGCTCTGCTAAACCAGCCTTTCATTACCTCTAGTCATGATTATTACTAGAATCCACTGACTGGGCCCCCTTTCTAAAGGCCCTCTGCTCTCTAATCCATTCTTCGTCCTATTGCCACACTTACCTTCCCCCAAACACAGAGATGATTGGAGAAACTATTTATAGAAATTGTTTATTCAGCAAACTCTTTAATATGTGCCAGGCACTGTGCTTACGTTCCAGGAATATACAGTCCAAATAGACATTCCCATCCTTCTAGAAGCTCATAGAAAAGTGGGGAAGACATAAAAAAATAATACAATATAGTGTAATAAGTTCCACAACATAGATGTGGAGATAATACAAAGTATATGAACACAGAAGAGGAAGTAACTAAATTTACTAAGATGGAGAGGGGGGTAGTTCAGGGAAGACTATGCCAAAGAAGTGCCATTTGAGTGGAATTTTAAATGAGTGGAATTTTACCAGACAGGAAAGGGGGTAGTACATCAAGCAAAAGAAAAGAGCACTTGACTGGGAGTCTCAGGGAAACTGCATTAAATGGTCCGGGGTGTATTAGTTTGCTAGGGCTGACATAACAAATTACCCCCAACTGGGTGGCTTAAAACAACAGAGATTGGCCTGGCATGGTGGCTCACACCTGTAATCCTAGCACTCTGGGAGGCCAAGGGGGGAGGATCGCTCAAGGTCAGGAGTTCGAGACCAGCCTGAGCAAGAGCGAGACCCTGTCTCTACTAAAAATAGAAATAAATTAGCTGGACAACTAAAAATATATAGAAAAAATTAGCCAGGCAAGGTGATGCATGCCTGTAGTCCCAGCTACTCGGGAGGCTGAGGCAGGAGGATGGCTTGAGCCCAGGAGTTTGAGGTTGCTGTGAGCTAGGCTGACGCCACGGCACTCTAGCCTGGGCAACAGAGCAATACTCTGTCTAAACAAACAAACAAACAAACAAAACAAAAAAACTCACACATGAATATTTATATAAGTTTTATTCATAATTGCCCAAATGTGGAAGCAACCAAGATGTCCTCCAGTAGGTGAATGGATAAACTGTGATACCTCCTGAAAGTGGAATATTATTCCGAGCTAAAAAGGAATGGGCTATTGGCTGGGCACGGTGGCTCACGCCTGTAATCCTAGCACTCTGGAAGGGTGAGGCAGGAAGATTGCTTGAGGTCAAGAGTTTGAGACCAGCCAGAGCAAGAGCGAGACCTCGGTCTCTATTAAAAATAGAAAAAATTAGCCAGCTGTGGTGGTGTGTGCCTGTACTCCCAGCTACTCAGGAGGCTGAGGCAGGAGGATCGCTTGAGCCCAGGAGTTTAAGGTTTCAGTGAGCTATGATGATGCCACTGCACTCTAGCCAGGGCAATAGAGCAACTCTGTCTCAAGAAATAAAATAAAATAAAATAAAATAAAATAAAATAAAATAAAATAAAATATAAATGAAATGGGCTATCAAACTGTGAAGAGACATGGAGAAAACTTAAATGCATATGACTAAGTGAAATAAGCCAATCTGAGAAGGCTACATACTGTATGATTTCAACTATATGACATTCTGGAAAATACAAAACTATGGAGACAGTAAAAAGATCAGTGGTTGCCAGAGGTTGGGGGAAGGGAGGGGTGAATAGGGAGAGCACAGAGGGTTTTTAGGTCAGTGAAAATACTCTGTATGATACGATAATAGTGGATACATGTCATACATTTGTCCAAATCCACAGACTGTACAACACCAAGAGTGAATCCTAAAGCGAACCATGAACTTTGGGTGATAGTGTATCGATGTAACTCCATCAGCTGTAACAAATGTACCACTCTGGTGGGGGATGTTGATAACGGGGGAAGTTATACTGCGTAGGGGCAGGGAGTATTTGGAAATCTTTGTGCCTTCCTCTCAATTTTGCTGTGAACCTAAAACTGCTTTAAAAACTATCTTTTTGAAAAATATCCTCCAGAGTTAGCTCAAATGTTACCTCCTCCAATGCGTTTTCCTATCCCCAGCCAGAATTAACTTTTCTTTCTTTCTTTTTCTTTTCTTTTCTTTTCTCTCTCTCTCTTTTTTTTTTTTTTTTTTTTTTTTAGACAGAGACTCACACAGTCGCCTGGGCTAGAGTGCCCGGGCATCAGCCTAGCTCACAGCAACCTCAACTCCTGGGCTCAAGCGATCCTCCTGCCTCAGCCTCCCGAGTAGCTGGGAATACAGGCACGTGCCACCACACCTGGCTAATTTTTTCTATTCTTAGTAGAGATGGGGTCTTGCTCTTGCTCAGGTTGATGTTGAACTCCTGACCTCAAGGTATCCTCCAGCTTCAGCCTCCCACAGAGAATTAATTTTTCTTCCCATCATGACTCAATAGCATTTTGTTATTTTACTTTTGTTACTTGTATTATTTTTGTTTGTTATTTTACTTTTATTATAGCACGTTGCCTGTCTTTTCTCTAAATGGCAATACCGTAACAGAATAATGGCTCTGGAATAGAGAAAGAATCCTAGTCCCAGCTCTGTTACTTAGTAGTTGTATAATATGAGCATTTTCACTCTTTGAGAATCAGCTTCCTCATCCCCAAAATGGAGACAATAATAACTCATGGAGCTGTTTGCAGATCAAAGGAGATAATGTCTGGAAAGCAGCCGTCACAGTAGCTGCCTCTTTCGCTAGAGCAAGGGTTCTTAACCTGGAGTACATGTACTCAGGGGATACTTACACGAGCTTTAGGGGGTCTAAGAACCTCCCTAGATAGTATGTAACATTTTGCAAGTTTATGTGTGCATTTTTCTGGGAGGAAGGTCCATAGCTTTCATTTGCATTTTAAAGAGTTTGTGACAGAAAAGGTTAGGCAACTCGGAGCTGGACCATAAAGGCCTTGAGGGATTAGAGCCGGCCTTTTAGGGTTTAATGGGTGCTTTCTTATGCATCGTTACAACAGTCCTTTGAAGAAGGTGTGAGCCACCTATTTTTTCACATTAGGGAACTAAGAAACTGTGCAAGCTAGAGTTCCTAACCCATGCAAATATTATTGAAGACTTTCCGAGGCCAAGAACCTAGCTAGGCGCGAGGAGCCCACTTCTAGTCAGAGCTCAGCACCACGGCTGCCCCCACTTTGCAGGCTGACAGCCCCAGCACAGCGCGTGGCTCAGGAACGTCTCCGAGATCTCCGCTGAGAGAAACGGACTTTCCGCCGCGGCGCGGAAATCTCCCGGGGCACCGAGCTCCGCCCCCGGCCGCGCAGGCCCCGCCCCCTCCGCGGTCGGTATTGTCCGATGGTTCCCGGCGTCCCTCGGCTTCCCTCGGTAGTTTCCGGCAATGATCGAGAGTTCCTACCGTGCCCCCTGTTGTCTCTCGGCCGCCGTCCTCCCTAACCGCCCCCCCACTCTTCGGCTCCCGCTCCCCTTCCCCACCCCCCGCGAGCCTGGCCCTGCTGGCGCCTCCGCCGCTACGGGCTGGGCAAGATGGCGGCCTTCGGGATCTTGAGCTACGAACACCGGCCCCTGAAGCGGCCGCGGCTGGGGCCTCCCGATGTGTACCCTCAAGATCCCAAACAGAAGGAGGTGCGTGCGCAGAGCGGGGCTCTCGGGGGCCCGGGGCACACAGTCAGCTTAGGAGGAGGCACTGACGGTTTAGGGAAGGGGGGGCGGGGCGGGTAGACGAGAAGGAAAGTCCCGAAAGGGGGAAGAGTAAAGTGGCTGCTGCGGGCGAGCGGGACGCGGGTGGGCGGGGGCTTCCGAGCTGCGACTAGGGAATGATGTAGGGGCCACACCGGAGGCGCCCACCTCCACACACGTACACCCCAGAAAGTTGTCTGAGGCAGCTCGGTGAGGTACAGCTCCTCGCGAGGGAAGAGTGATGTTGAGGGCGCTCTGGGCCACTGGGGGTCCTAGTGACGCGGGGTGAGGGTGGGGTCCGAGTGAATATAAGGGCCCGGCTTGAAGTAACGCTCTGCTCTCCTCAGAATCTTCCTCCTCCCCTCTTCCCCTGTTCCTTCTCTTCTGCCCTCCTCTCCTACCACCTGCCCCCAAGGCGAAAAAAACTAAAATGCCCTTTTTCCGCCTCAGGATGAACTGACGGCCTTGAATGTAAAACAAGGTTTCAATAACCAGCCTGCTGTCTCTGGGGATGAGCATGGCAGTGCCAAGAACGTCAACTTCAATCCTGCCAAGGTGAGACAACTCTGCCAGGCTGAAGGAAAAGGCTGGAAGAATCTGAAAAGAAGCAAAGGCCCCGGGTTGGGAAGACTTAAAGGCACAACCTAAATGTCTGAGCTTGCCTTCATAAGCTAATGCTACCTCACTGGCATTTGCCCATCAAAGGCAGGACCACCTAACTGCCCCTTCTTCCCACCCTGAGGTGTAGTTTTCTTCCCTCAGATCAGTTCCAACTTCAGCAGCATTATTGCAGAGAAGTTACGTTGTAACACCCTTCCTGACACTGGTCGCAGGAAGCCCCAAGTGAACCAGAAGGACAACTTCTGGCTGGTGACTGCACGATCCCAGAGTGCCATTAACACCTGGTTCACTGACCTGGCTGGCACCAAGCCACTCACACAACTAGCCAAAAAGGTGAGGTACTGCTTCCTGTTCTTCAGGCTAAGGGTGGGGAAGCATAGGTCCCAAGTACCCTCCTATTCCCACAGTAATCTCCATGAGTGCCAGCTCATGGGGGTAATAAAGACCTCACTAATTGTGATATCCGTCCAGGTCCCCATTTTCAGTAAGAAGGAAGAAGTATTTGGGTACTTAGCCAAATACACAGTCCCTGTGATGCGGGCTGCCTGGCTCATTAAGATGACCTGTGCCTACTATGCAGCAATCACTGAGACCAAGGTTAAAAAGAGACATGTCGACCCCTTTACCGGTGAGTAACTCCTAACACCAAGTATACCAGTGGTCCCCAACCTTTTTGGCACCAGGGACCAGTTTGGTGGAAGACAGTTTTTTCCCAGACCTGGGGAGGGGGGTGGAATTCAGGCAGTGATGCAAGCGATGGGGAGCAGCTGTAAATACAGATGAAGCTTTGCTTGCTGGCCCACCGCTCACCTCCTGCTGTGCACCACCCCCAACCCCCACGATTTCCTAAGTTTCATGGAAGATGATTTTTCCACAGATGGGAGTTGGAGGGTGCTTCAGACCTCTGTGGCCTAGTCCCTAACAGGCCTGGGCTCAGCAGCCTAGTCCCTAACAGGCTGGGCCTGGTACCCCATCCTCAGGGGTGGGGGTGGGAGTGCGGGGTCCTGGGAATCACAGAGGTATACTACCGATTGACTTGAGAAGCAGTAGAGAGACCCTTGGAATCATTCTCCTTGTTTCTGCCTGTATCTTGCATTCACTCAGTAATTCGAGTATCTGTTGTATGCATGTACTGGGTTACAAAGACAACCGGTACATAATCTCTGCTCTTAGGGAGCTTATAATCTAGTAGGGATGCTAAGGTATATGTACGAATAACATAATTAAATATAGAAAGTGATGAATGTCAAAAGAGGAGGCAGAAGTTTCTTTGGACAGATAGAGTACTTTCTTTGGGAGATACCTGGGAAGGCTTTAGGAAGGTGGCATTTGGCTAGAGGTGAAAAGAATGAATAGAATTTAGAAATATGGTGATTGGGGTTGGGGGTAGGGGATGGAAGGTGTTCTAACACATTGACTACCACACTAGAAAAAAATTTTTCCTTGGGGCCACAGTGTTTTATTACGAAAATAGAATAAAAACTTCAAAAATAGGCCGAGTGCAGTTGCTCATGCCTGTAATCCTAGCACTCTTGGAGGCTGAGGTGGGAGGATCACTCAAGGTCAGGAGTTCAAGACCAGCCTGAGCAAGAGCGAGACCCTGTCTCTACTAAAAAAATAGAAAGAAATTAGCTGGACAACTAAAAATATATAGAAAAAATTAGCCAGGTATGGTGGCGCATGCCTGTAGTCCCAGCTACTCGGGAGGCTGAGGCAGTAGGATCGCTTGAGCCCAGGAGTTTGAGGTTGCTGTGAGCTAGGCTGACGCCACGGCACTCACTCTAGCCCAGGCAGCAGAGTGAGACTCTGTCTCGAAAAAAAAAAAAAAAAGTGATACTGTTAGGTTATTAAGTATGGAATGTCCGATTTCCTTAAGTACTAAGTTTGAAAGTTGATATCTCTGACATTTCACTTTGACACTTCTTGTTTTATGTTTTTATTGTGAAGGTACATCCTCAGTCTTTCAAACTCACGTTTTACATGTGATTATCTGTCAAAATTTTTTTAGAACAATTTTTGTACAACCATGGATAAGTTGAAAACCCATGTTATTTTTGAATATGAGTTCCATCTTGGAACTGGTGTAGCACAGACAGCTTGAAATATCAACGAAGTGTTTTGGAAGGATGTGGCTAATGAATGCACAGTATGTTGATGGTTTGATAAGTTCCATTCTGGTGATTTTAATTTGGAAAATGAGCCATGTGGGTTACCTGAGTCCAAGGTGGATAATGATAAGCTGAAAGCTGTAGTGGAAGCACATCCATCTCAACCTATGCATGCATTAGCAGCAATGTTGGATGTTGCTATTCCAACAATATTGGACCATTTGAAACAAATCCTCAAGGTAAAGAACCTGAATAGATGGCTACTGCGTGAATTAAACGAGCATCAGAAGAGAAATCATCTTGAAGCTTGCCTTTGTTTGCTACCATGACATAAAGGTGAACCGTTTCTGCACCGTATTATTATGTGTGATGAAAAATGGATATTTTTGACAGTTGCCAATGTTCAGCACAATGGTTGGATAAAGATGAAGTGCCAAAACACAGTCTAAAACCAACTATTCATCAAAGCTAATGGTGTCTGTTTGGTGGTCCATCGCTGGTATTATCTACTACAGCTTCATGAAACCTGGTCAGTTGATTACAGCGGATGTCTACTGCAACCAATGGGACAAAATGATGAGGATGCTTGCAATTAAGGAGCCAAGATTGGTCAATAGAGATAGGCCAGTCCTCTTGCAAGACAGTACTTGAAACATGTCTCACAAACAACGGTGCTGAAACTACAGAATCTGGACTTGGAAACTCTGCCATCCACCATGTTCACCAGACCTTGCACCAACTGACTACCACTTCTTCCAGGCTTTGGACCACTTCTTGCAAGGAAAAACAGTCAATTCTCAACAAGCTGTGAAAAATGCCTTTCACAATTTCACGGCCACTTGCTCTCCAGGCTTCTTCGCTGCTGGCATAAGTAAGCTACTGTTAAGATGGTAAAACTGTGTCGCCAGTTTAGGTACATACTTTGATTAATTGCATTTTTTCTTGTTTGAGATATAGTAAACTAAACTTTTGATTCAAAATCTAACATTTCATATTTAATGACCTAATAACATTTATTCAAAGAAATGCTGAGCAATTTCAAAATTAAACTTGAAAGGAATATCTTTAATACACTCACCTAAAAGCTGTCCCTCTTTAACAAGTTTTGCATGATTTAAGACTGACTGGGTCTTGGCAGAGAGGAATTTTAGGAGTTTGGAGGTAGGGTGGTGATTGGAATCATAATTTAGCAATAGACAAGAAACTTCTTTCCAGTCCCTCCCCCGAAAAAAAAAAACAACAGTTCCACTAAGAGACGCATAGATGTTGGGAAAGCAGGTGTGGGGGGAACTGTTGGTTTTTTTGTTTGTTTGTTTTTTTGAGACAGGATCTCTGTTACCCCGCTAGAGTGCAGTGGTGTCATTGTAGCTCACTGTAACCTCAAAACTCCTGGGCTCAAGCAATCCTCCTGCCTCGGCCTCCCAGAGTGCTAGGATTATAGGTGTGAGCCATCACACCTGGCTCTGTTGATTTTTTTTGAATGTGGGACCGGGCAAAGAGGAGTATTTGAGAAATTGACAGCTGAGTGTATAGTAAGTAACACATAACGTCATTTTAAAGTTTGTCAAATGTTTTTCTTAAGCTCATTTCAGTAAGCAGAAAACACTTTCAAAGAAACATGTGAATGACAGCTACTATTTGTCTTATCCTCTAGCTAATTTGAAGTACTCATGGAGTTTTTTAAGTTAGCCATTTCCAGTGTTTGATCTTCAATGAAGTTTGTATATTGTTATAAAATAATAAAGATAAAACACTATTCAGAAGGAGGGGGGAAAGATAAGGAGCTAGATATTAGTAAAAAGTAGCAACAAACACGAGGACTAGATGATGACCTACGGACTGTTAGTGAAAGTGTCTCCAAATTCATGCTTTCATGTGACCTCTCTTCCAAAAACAGCAATAATAGGTAAAATGTTATTAATAAAAAGTAACATGGCTAGGCTCAAAAATGAAGTTTAATATCTCCTTAGATTATAAAAGCAAAGTGTTCTATATAACCAAACTCTGGGGCCAGAAGTTGGCAATGGTGAGCAAAACCTAGGTTTATGCAGGGTTACCAGAGTCCAAAAGCTGTGTGAAAAGGAGGTCAGCTCCTAGGTTGAAGCCAGGGGCTCTCTCCTTGAAGTCAAAAAAAGAACATCTTGTTTGTTGGAGTTAAAAACATTTTTCTTAAGCTGCATACATAAGGAATGTGAGAATGAAGACACTCATCCTTATGACTTAGAATTTAGCCAAGGTACTCACTCGCTCTGTGACCGTATCCGTAATACCCCAATGTTTTTATAGCGTTGGAGTCTCAAAATGCCATTGTAAGACCTAGTTCTGGTTTGAGAGCAAGGGATAGATATCAAGGGGAAGCACCTGGAAATATGCTGGGGAGGAGGTGGTAAATGGGAGTTGGAAGACAGAGCAAGCAGTCAAAAAATCTAAGCCTGCAAACTCACATTTTAAAACACCTGAAAAAAATCTAATACTGGCCAGGCGCGGTGGCTCACGCCTTTAATCTTAAGCACTCTGGGAGGCCAAGGTGGGTGGATTGCTTTGAGCTCAGGAGTTCAGGACCAGCCTAAGCAAGAGTGAGACCCACCTCTACTAAAAAGAGAAAGAAATTAGCTGGACAACTAAAAATATATAGAAAAAATTAGCTGGGCACATGGCGCATGCCTGTAGTCCCAGCTACTTGGGAGGCTGCGGCAGGAGGATCACTTGAGCCCAGGAGTGTGAGGTTACTGTGAGGCTGATGCCACGGCACTCGAGCCTGGGCAGCAGAGTGAGACTCTGTCTCAAAAAAAAAAAAAAAAATCTAATACTGAGGAAGTTTATTAGAGATGATCCAGAAGTAGCACACACTTATAGTTGAAAAAACTTTATGTGAAAAACTTAAAGCTTTTAGAAGAAAATATGTATCTTTTTGACCTTGGTATAAGAAAAAGAATTTCTTTAAAAAGTCACAAAAAATAGAAACATTATAATAAGAGAAAATTAATAAATTTAATTACATTTAAAGATTATAGCAGGAGACATTAAAAAGGGAAAAAGAAGGTACAGATTGAGAAAGATATTTGCAACATATATAATCAAGTAAGAATTATACAAACTATGAAAACCACCTTTTAAAAAAGTAATAATCCAAAGGGAAAATGGGAAAGGGTTTGAATAGGTAACTCACAAAATAGAAAACCTGGATGATTACTAAACATTTGAAAAGATGCATCGTTAACCAAGGAAATGCTAGAAAGGGGAATAAAAAAATGTTCTGGCTGGTCTAACACTAGCACTTAAATGCTGCAGCCAGAAGTAACACTTCACTGAAGCCCTGAGTTATCAGGATGATCAGAGCTTGACTGCCAAGCTGTAGGAAATGGAGCATGAGCAAGAAATAATCCTTTGTTGTTTAAAGCCACTGAGATTTTGGGATTGTTATTTTGACTGATACAGAGAGGAAGTAAACGACTGGAGGAATGGGAGGGAGGGGAGACTTGGAAGTATATGTCTTGGTGTTACTTTAAATTTGCTATGAGCCTATATTATTTTAAAAAGTAAATTGATCTGGTTACCACATAGATTGGATTATGAGGGGATGTAGAGAAACAAGTAAGGAGGCTATTGAAGTTGCCCAGGTAAGAGATGATAGTCAAGACTAGAATGGTACATTGGATAGAGATAGATGGAGTCTAGAGATAATAATAAAGGTAAAACTCATTGGATTTAGTAATTAATTAAATGTGTTATATATTTCTGCATGAAATTTTTACAATGCACATATAGTGCTTTTTGTAGGCCCAAAATGAAGTTATTAAGTAAAAAAATAAAGAAGCCTTTAATAAGGTTTCATTATCCTCTGAACCTTAAAAATTTTTCATTCCTGTGCTATAATTTTTCTGAGGTAGTTTGATTTCTTTACTTCATTTATACCTTTTTTTCCATTCTCACAGTACTTCTCCAGTTAAGAATTATTTAGTGCCTCTACTGCACCATTATGAGAAATACCTTTTATTATTTCACCCACCTCCGATCTATTCTTACTACAGTTCTTGCACATTCAGTCTAATCTGCAAAATGTAATTGTGATGTCTTTTTTTACATGCTCAAGGAAGAGCTGTAGCTCCCTCATGTTTATAGACCAAGGTTTGTAGGACAGACTATAACATTCTACCTTGCTAACCTTACCTTTTCCCCTTTAATGCATGTGTGTGCACACACAGAGTCTCTCTTTCTCTGTGATTCATACATACACACACACACTCTCATCAGAACTGAAAGATTTACAATTCCTATTCCTGTGGTTTTGCCCATACCGTTCTTGAATGCCTTTATACCTCTTGATATCTTGCTTGTCCTTTTCAGGTCCATCACAAATTCTCCCTCTTTCCACATTCTTCTAACTAGAAGTTTTTGCATGTGCCCATAGCGTTTTATTTACTTCTGTCATGGCACTTTTCTTTTCCAACTGTTCTTCCTTTATTTCCTGGCTGAGTTATTGATACCAAATTCACCTAATTGCCAAGACCACAAATAGAGGGGTGATCTTTGGTTCTTGATTATTTCTTAACTTACATGCCTGTATTCACCAGAGCATCCAACTATAGACAATAAGCTAATCCTATCATTTCTAAGGAAATTATCTAACATTATCTAGAAACAACTATAGCATGTGTAGCATACAGAAGTTATTTTCTTTTCTTTGTTTGGTTTATTTTAGAGACAGGGTCTTACTTTGTTGCCCAAGCTGGAATACAGGCTGGCCCAATCATAGCTCACTATAACCTCTTACTCCTGGCTTCAAGTGATCCTCCTCCCTCAGCCTCCTGAGTAGCTAGGACTACAGGTGTGAGCCACTGGGCCTGGCCAGAAGTTATTTTCTTAACCCTCACAATAACCCTTGAAGGACTTTTCTTATTTATATTGTACAAGTACGTGAACTAATGGTCAAAAAAGCTAAGTAACTTGTGCAAGGTCAGATGTTAAATTTTCTGTGTGATTTCAAGGCCTATCCTAGTTCCATTAGGCTATATATAGATATATACACACACACACACACACACACACACACACACACACATAATCTATTCCCTTATTCTTTTTTTTTTTTTTTTTTTTGAGACTGAGTCTCACTCTGCTGCCCAGGCTAGAGTGAGTGCCGTGGCATCAGCCTAGCTCACAGCAACCTCAAACTCCTAGGCTCAAGCGATCCTCCTGCCTCAGCCTCCCAAGTAGCTGGGACTACAGGCATGCGCCACCATGCCCGGCTAATTTTTTCTATATGTTTTTAGTTGGCCAATTAATTTCTTTCTATTTGTAGTAGAGACGAGGTCTCGGTCTTGCTCAGGCTGGTTTCAAACTCCTGACCTTGAGTGATCCGCCCGCCTCAGCCTCCCAGAGTGCTAGGATTACAGGCGTGAGCCACCGCGCCCGGCCTATTCCCTTCGTCTTATTTTCTTCTGTTCCTGCTTTTATCCGTTCTCTCCTTGTGTTATTGCAATAGCTTTCTAACTGACAAATGCCCCTCTTCCCTCGCTTCCCCAGTTGCTTTTTCATATGCTGCTAGAGTACTTTTCTAAAGTAAAATCTATATTCATTTTATTCCCCTGCTTAAAATTTATCAGTGGTTCCCTGGGGCCTACAAAATGAAGTTCAAACTCCTTATCATGGCACATCCATCATCTGGTTCCTGCTTACATTTTCAGCATCATTTCCTACTACTCCCCCTTCCCCACTCTGCATTCCAGTAACACTAAACTATTTATGGTTACTGGAACTTAACACATTCTAAGTTGTTGCTTACAGTATTCCCCTTGCTTGGAATTTCCTTCTCTCCAGGTCTGCCTTCTGAATCTTTACTTATCCATCACAATTCAGCTCAAGCTACATTTCTGTGATGTTGACGTTTAAAAATACTCCTTGGCCGGGCGCTGTGGCTCATGCCTGTAATCCGAGCACTCTGGGAGGCCGAGGCGGGCGGATTGCTCAAGGTCAGGAGTTCAAAACCAGCCTGAGCAAGAGCGAGACCCCGTCTCTACTAAAAATAGAAAGAAATTAATTGGACAACTAAAAATATATAGAAAATATTAACCGGGCATGGTGGCACATGCCTGTAGTCCCAGCTACTCGGGAGGCTGAGGCAGAAGGATCGCTTGAGCCCAGTAGTTTGAGGTTGCTGTGAG
>CAUYRT010060968.1:0-30423 GCA_963574885.1 Lepilemur ruficaudatus
GTACTAACTGATCAACACGTATGTGCACACACATGAGTAACATTCATCGGGTGTCGGGCAGCGGGGAGGAGGGGACCAGTAAATTCACACCTAACTGGTGTGTGCGCACTGTCTCGGGGATGGGCAGGCCTGTAGCTGTGACTCTGGCAGTGCAAAGGCAATTTTGTAACCAAAGCTTTTATATCCCTGTAATATTCTTAAATTTAAAAGGATAAATAAAGTGCAGCAAAGGGGAAAAGCGGCTCTGTTCTGGATGAAAACGAAGGCGTGCAGCTCCGCCGCTTGCAGCTGTGGATGGGAGGACGTGGCTGCTCACACTCAGCCGTGCGCCTCAGCCTGGCCCTGGGCCCCCTCGGCTCGGCCACGGAGAGGGGCTGCGGGAGAAATCCGTGCACGGGTGAGGAGAGCACACCGTGACCACCCCGCCTTCCACTCACAAATGCAAATCAGCAACCAAGGGTCTGCATGAACAAACCCAGCCAACAATTCAACACAGAAGAGAAATGAGTTAGGAAACCTAAGACAAAGTAACTCCAGAGATGTTTGAATGATACTGTCAGTGTTAATATGATTACAAAAATAGTTAAAAACCAAGCTTCTATGAAACTGAATAAAACAACAAGAAAAGATTTCTGAATACTACATATGTGATTGAAGGAAATTTTTTTAAACAAAAGGGCTACATATTAATAATAGGATGGATAAAATTAAAGGTTAAATTAGTAGACTTAAAGATAAAAGACAGTTATCTCTCAAAGCAAAGACTAAAAAGATAAGGAGATGGAAAACATGAAAGTTTTAAAACTGTGATCAGTCAAGCCAGGAAATCTGATATTCTTTTCACAAGAACAACTGTAAGAACAGAAAACAGGTTAGAGAAACTAATCAACGAAATAATAGAAGACAAATTCTGAGCTGAGGAAAGGAACAAACACTCAAGCTGAAAGGACTCATCTCACCTAGAGCAGAAAAAGTTGTGAATGGATGACACCTAATCCCATTTGATGAAATTCAGATTTACAACTATAATCAATCAGAAGACACCAAAAGTCTCCAGAAAGAGCAAGAAATGATACCTACAAAAATCCAGGAATCAGATTCGCAAAAGTCTTACTATAAAAATTACTGTGCCCTTAGGGAGAAAAAGAAAAAAATAGCTTTGAAATTATGAGGAAGAGTGATTAGAATGCAAAATTGAGCACCCAAGCAAACAATTAGTGACTGTGTGGGGGGGGAATGAAGGCATTTTAAGACTACCTGGAAACAGCAATATTTGCCTCACACATGCACAGTCTCCAGCAAATCATACAAGGAATCCGGAAAGCAAGGAGACGTGGGAGTGACATGAGAAGAGAAGGAATCAACCGGGAACGCAGTGGAGGAGAGACCAGGTGACAGCTGAGTGGAAGTTTTGGAAAATCCTCAGTCCAGTTTGGAAGAAGCAGTCGGAGCTCCTGGAAGCACAGCTTCAAGAGGAAGTGTGTTCCCGCCAAGATTTTGTGTGACGAAAACCCAGAGGAGCGCGGGTATGTGAGGAATGCGTGTGTTTTCTGCAAGGAAAACAAAAGGCAGTTGGAAACCCTGGGAAAAACAAAGAACCGCAAAGTACTCCCTGTCCGTGAGCCTGAGATCCCCCACCTCGCCCCAGTGCCCCACTGGTTTCTTCCCTGTGCTGGGATATTCCCCTCGCCATAAAAATACGTGTTTCCCCCCAATCTTGAAGAAGAGCTTCCCTCTTGACTTCCTTTTCTCCTTTTCCTCCTCATCTCTCTCGATTCCACTCGCTCCTGCCCCTCCTCCAAGCTGATGACGAGGTCACTGAGGACGGCCACACAAGGAGACCCAACAGCGTGTTCTCCGTGTTCTTCCTCTTAGGTACAACCTCCCTCCTGGGGACACGTCAAGGTCCAAGTCATCCCCCTACACGTGCTCCTCCTGCCTCGTGTCCTTCCTCCTCAGTAGTCTTCCCCCACGTCCCCCGTCCCGGGCTCAGCTCGCCTCACTCTCCTGTCTTCTTCCACTCCCGTGACGATTACATTAGTCAGGATTCTCCAGAGAAATAAAGTCTATGGATGGGTTGGATAGACAGCCAGACAGGTGTTGGACATCACACATGTTCCTTATGTATCACAGGGAGTTGGCTCATGCCATCAGGGAGACTGAGAAGTCCCCAGCTCTGCAGTCGGCACACTGAAGACCCAGAAGAGCCAATGGCTTCGTTCTGGTCTGAAGGCCGCAGGCCCAAGTCCCTGGAGGACCTGACATTCCAGTTTGAGACCGAGGCAGGAAAAGACCAAGGTCCCAGCTCAACAGATGAACACCAGGGATTTCCTTCTACTCAGCCTTTCCGTTCTACTTAGACCACCCGCTGATTAGACGAGGCTCCCACATTGGGGAGCACAATCTGCCTCATTCGGTCCGCCAGTTCAAGTGTTAATCTCACCCCAGACACCCTCACAGACACAACCATAAGAAATGTTCAACCAAATATTGGGGCACCCATGGCCCATCGAGTTGTAACATAAAACTAACCACAACGATCCACCCTTGTCAACTCGGTGCCCACACACGTGTCCGCGAATCATACTTAACCTCAAAATAAAGGTAATAGTAAGGTCTTAATTCTACCCCACGTGATATAATTCTCCTGAGTACAAACAAAAATACACTAGCACCTTCCCCAGAAGAGGAAGTAAAGTGTTTGAGTGACGTCTGCTCTTCTCGCTGACATCATGTAACTTAAATGTATAATGTAAAATAAACAACACTTAAATACTATGCTGCAAAGGGAATACATTACATGTTACATAAGGGGATAAGAGTAGGAAGGAAACAAAGATATTATAAATATATGTATTATGTACATTATAATATTATTAAGGCCTTAAGGAAAATTTATGGCCTTATTATTGCCTTCATTTTGAGATTAAATATATAGTTTAAGAGATATGTGTGGTACCAAATTGAGGGGTATATTTGTGCCAGGGACCCCCCACTGCAGAAAGCCACAGGACTGACATGGGGAGATATCTGGAGACTGTGCAGAGACATCACCCTGGAGAGAGGGTGCAGTGGTGACCCGCTGGCTTGCAAATCCTGGGTGCTATGGCTGGTGCCATTTAAAACCCTAGACACAGAGCACTGCATCCACTCAGGGTCCAGACCCATTGCTGCTGCCTCCCCATTGCCCCAGCTAGTCCAGGGGAGGAGGAGGGAGCAGAGCAGCCAGGTGCTCTTGTGAGTCATGTGGGCAGGAGCCATGCACCCCTGGCAGGCCAACAATCACCACAGCCTGTCGATGTGTGTGGGGCTGGGCTCAAGCCAAGTGGGCTGACAATCACTGAGCACATGAGCCCAGCTATACTCTATCCAGAGCCCACTTGACAAACACTGCAGCCAAAGGATCTGAAAGGGACAGGTCTCAAGCCCAGTGGGCTGGGACACACCACACCCATAGATGTGGCTGGGTCTATGCTGAAGCCACAAAGACCAACAAACACCACTTCCCACAGACTTAATCCAGACAGCTCCCAAGCCAGAGTAAGCGGACAATACTGCACACAGCCTGCAGGCAGGAGTGGAGCTGCCCTCAAAGCAGTGCACAGCTGACAAAAGCTGCCAGATCTGAGTGGGCACACTGTCAATTGCCACTGCCGGAAGGCATGAATGGGAGCACACGCAAACCACATGGGACAACAAACACCACCATTCGCAGATCTGAGCGGGCAGCTCCCAAGCTAGCATGGGCAAACAATTATTGCCACCCATGCGCATGGGTGGGTCTGCACTCCAGCCAGAGCAGGCTGACAAACACCGCTGCCTGCAAATCTGAGCAGAGTAGCTCTCAAGCTGGCTCAGGCTAATGACTGCCACTGCTGACAGAACTCGGGGGGGCACTCACTCACTCTGTAACACAGGTACCACCAGTGACAACCATAGGGGAATGGTGAGGCGGGAGATATAGGAGAGCAGCAGTGTTAAATGCCCACAGCACATCTTCCCATCGTGGACTGGGTCAATCCTCCAGAGTAGGACACAAGTGCATCATCCAGAGACCTCTCCTTCTTTGCACTAAGTAGAAGAGTTCCCAGCAGAGAACAGGTGCGTTACAAACTTACTTGGCTTGAGCTGAGAGAAGAAATTTCAAATGAGAAGAAAACAGAATAAAATAAGCTATTTTGACACTCCCAAAGGGTCCAGCAATGGACCCCAACCTAAAGGAAATTGTTGAAATTTCAGAGGTGGAATTCAGAATATAGATGGCAAATAAAATGGATGGGATTGAAGAGAAAGTTGAAAATCAATACAAAGAAGCTGAAAAAATACAAATATTATAGAATATGAATGATCAAAATGAAAAACTCACTAAAGAAATAGACAACATAAGAAAAGATATTAGAGAACAACACGTCTATTCAACATGGTGCTGGAAGTCCTAGCCAGAGCAATCAGGCAAGAGAAAGAAAAAAGGGTATCCAAATCCAGAAAGAGGATTGGATTATTAGGTGATGATATGATCTTGTATCTAGAAAACTCTAAAGACTCCAGAAAAAAACACTCCTGGAATTGATAAGTAAATTCAGGAAAGTCTCAGGAGTTTTGAACTAAACTCCTAAAGGCAGTTTCAAAATACAGCAGAAAGCTTCAACAACAAATTAGATCCAAGCAGAAGAAAGAATTTCAGAGCTTGAAGACAAGGCTTTAAAATCAACCCAGTCAATCAAAGATGCAGAAAAAAAAATAAAGAAGAATAAACAATCACACAGAAAAGTGTGCAACTATGTAAAGTGGGCCAACATAAGAATTACAGGCATCCATGAGGTAGAAGAAGTGAAAGCAAAAAGCATGTAATACCCAAGGGAATTATTGAGGACAACTTCCCTGGTATCTCCAGAGATTCAGATATCCAGATACAGGATGGTCATTGAATACTGGGAAGATTTAGAGCAAGTAGGACATCTCCAGGACACATAGACATCAACCTGGCCAAAGTAAAAATGAAGTGGAAAATTCTACAAGCTGCAAGACAAAAGCAACAACTAACATACAAAGGAAAACCCATTAGACTAACAGCAGACTTCTCAGCAGGTACCTTATGAGCCAGAAGGGATGGGGGCCCCACTTTTAGTCTTCTTAAAGATAACAACTGCCAGCCAAGAAGAATTTTGTATCCTTCAAAACTAAGTTTCATAATTGATGGAGAAATAAAGACTTTTCCAGACAAGCACACACTAAGGGAATCTGTCACTGCTAGACCTGCCTTACAGGAAATTCTCAAAAGTGCCTTATACAAGGAACAGCACAACAGATACACTTCAGTGTGAAAACACCCCAAATTTAAAGCTTACACCTCTAACAAAACAATAGCACAAAAGGGAAAACAAAACAACAAGGTATCATCCAACATGATGAACAGAACTGTATCCCACATACCAATATTAACACTGAACATGAATGGTCTAAATGCCCCACTTAAAAGACAGATTGGCTAACTGGATGAAAAAACATACTCCAAGTATATGCTGTCTCCAAGAAATTCATTTAACACACAAAGACTCACACAGACTCAAGGTAAAGTAATGGAAAACAAATATTCCACGCAAATGGAAACCAAAAGCCAGCAGGTATGGCCATTCTAATGTCAGATAAAATAGACTTTAAATCAACTATGGTTAAAAAAATAAAAGATGGTCATTTTATAATGGTGAACAAAGCAACTCAACAAGAAGACATAACAATCTTAAATATATGTGCATCTAACACAAGAGCTCCCAGATTTGTAAAGCAAATTTTACCAGAACCACACAAAGAAATAAACAGCAGCATCATAACTGCCAGTGACTTCAACACCAACATTGATAGAACTAGACAAATAATTGAAGCAGAAAATCAATAAAGAAACGCTGGACTTAAATGGGACTCTAGAACAAATGGACCAATGAGACATTTACAGAACACTCTGCTCCCAAACTACTCAATGTACATTCTTCTTATTAGCACATGGGACATTTTCCAAGATTGATCATATTTTAGGCCACAAGACAAGTCTCAGCAAATTCAAAAAATTCTAAATCATGCCATGTACTCAGACCATAGGGGGACAAACCTAAAAATCAATTTCAAGAGAAACAGTCAAATCTACACAAAGTTACAGAAATTAAACAACTTGCTTCTGAATGATTCTTGGGTCAGTGATGAAATTAAAAATGAAAATCAAAAGATTCCCCAAACTGAATGAAGGAGACACAAGCTTTCAAAATTTATGGGATACAGTAAAACCAGTCCTAAGGAGAAAATTCATAGCCTTAAATGTCTACATTGAAAAAACAGAAAGATCACTAATGAACAACCTAAAGTCTCATCTCAAGGAACTAGAAAAAGAAGAGCAAGTGGAAGAAAAGAAATAATAAAGCTCAGAGCAGAACTAAATGAACTGGAAACAAAAACAAAAACAAAAACAAAAAACAAAAAAGGATCAATGAAACAGAAGTGTTTTTTTTACAAAATAAACAAAATTAATAGATCACTATTCAGATATAGAAGAGAAATGACTCGATAAACTCATTTAGAAATGAAAAAGGAGACATTACAGCTGATACCACAGAAATACAAAATATCATCTGTGAATACTACAAAAACCTCTGTGCACAAAAACCAGAAAATGTAGAAGAATAGATAAAGTCCTAGAAAAACAAAGCCTCCCAAGCCTGAATCAGGAAGAAATAGAAATCCTGAATAGACCAATAATGAGTAATAAGATTAAAGCAGTCATAAAAGTCTCCCAACAGAAAAAAAGCCCCAGACCAAATGGATAAGCAGACAAATTCTACCAGACCTATGAAGAAGAACTGGTACCAATATTATAGAAAGTATTCCATAGCATTGAGAAGGAGGAAATCCTCCCTAACTCATTCTATAAAGCCAGTATCACCTTGATAACAAAGGCAGAAAATTCCACAAAACAACAACAACAAGAAAGAAAGCTGCAAATATCTCTTATGAACATAGATGCAAAGATCTTGAACAAAATACTAGCAAACTGAATTCAACAGCCCATTAAAAAGACAATTCACCATGATCAAGTGGATTTCATCCAAGGAATGCAAGAATGGTTTAACATATGCAAATCAATAAATGTGATTCACCACATAAATAGAAGCAAAACCAAAGATTATATGATCATTTCAATAGATGCAGAAAAAGCATTCAATAAAATTGGGCACCATTTCAGGATAAAAATCTCAAAAACTAGGCACAGATGGAATATACCCCAAAATTATAAAAGCCAACAGCCAATACTATACTGAATGCAAAACAGACCAACAGCCGATACTTTACTGAATGCAAAAAGTTGAAAGCATTTCCGCTAAGAACTGGAACAAGACAAGGGTGCCCACTATCACCCCACGTCTATTCAACATGGTGCTGGAAGTCCTAGCCAGAGCATTCAGGCAAGAGAAAGAAAGAAAGGGTATCCAAATCCAGAAAGAGGATTGGATTGTTAGCTGATGATATGATCTTGTATCTAGAAAACTCTAAAGACTCCAGGAAAAAAAAACACTCCTGGAATTGATAAATAAATTCAGCAAAGTCTCAGGTTACAAAAGTCAATGTACACAAATCAGTGACATTTCTATGTACTAACAATAGTTGAGAGTCAAATCAAGGACTCAATGTCATTTACAAAAGCTGCAAAGACATTAAAATGCCTACTAATATACTTAACCAAGGAGGTGAAAGATCTCTACGACAAGATTTGCGAAACATTGATGAAAGAAATCATAGATGACACAAACATACAGAAAATATCCCATGCCCATGCTCACGGATTGGTAGAATCAACATTGTTAAAATGTCCATGCTGTGTGAAGCAATTTACAGATTCAATGCAATCTCCATAAAAATGTCAACATCATATTTCACAGATCTAGAGAAAGTAATCCTATGATTCATTTGGAACCACAAAAGAGCCTGAATAGCCATAGAAATATTAAGCAAAAAAAATCAAATCTAGAGACATCACATTACCTGACTTCAAATTATACTACAAGGCTATAATAACCAAAACATCATGGTAATAGCATAAAAGTAGAGACATAGACCAATGGAACAGAATAGAGAATGCAGAAATAAAATCATCTACCTACAGCCAACTGATCTTTAACAAAGCAGACAACGACTTAAACTGGGGAAAGGAAGTCCTATGTAATTAATGCCCTGGGAAAACTGGATAGTCACACGCAGAAGAATGAAACAGGACCCCTATCTCTGGCCATTTACAAAAATTAATTCAAAATGGATAAAAGACTTAAACGTAAGTCATGAAACCCAGAAGGAAGCATAGGGAAAACGCTTCTAGACATCAGACTACGCAAACAATTTAGGACTATGAATTTATGTATTTCCCCCAAAACAAATATAGCAACAACAAAAATAAATACATGTGACTTAATTAAATTAAAAAGCTTCTCCACAGCAAAGGAAATAATTGACAGAGTTAATAGATGACCTAAAGAATGGGAGAAATTATTCGCAAACCACACATCTCACAAAGGACTAATATAGGGAATCCACAAAGAACTCAAAGAAAGCAGAGAGAAAACAATCCAATAACCCCACTAAAAAGTGGGTAGAAGACATGAAGAGAAGTTTTTCAAAGGAAGATAGACAAATGGCCAAGAAATATTTGAAAAATGCTCAGCATCCCTAATCATCAGGAAAATGCTAATTAAGACCCCAATGAGATACCATCTTAGCCCTGTCAGAATAGTCATTATTAAAACATCAGAAAACAATAGATGCTGATGTGGTTGCAGAGAGAAAATGACATTTATACGCTGTTGGTGGGACTGCAAATTAGTACAACCTCCATGGAAAACAGTATGGAGATTCCTCAAAGAAATAAATGTAGACCTACCATTGGATCCAGCAATCCCACTACCAAAAGCAGTATCTACCCAAAGGAAAAGAAGTCATTTCATCAAAAAGACATCTGCACCAGATGTTTGTCACAGCACAGTTCACAATTGCAAAGACGTAGAATCAATCTAAGCGCCCATCAATTCACGAGTGGAAAACTGCCTTCCTCTCCTCCTACACGGGGAGGCTGGGATTCGTAATCTTACAGCAAAACAGAAAAGAGGAGGGTCTTTCTCAGCACCCAGCGCCGGACAGCCAAGGGAGGACAGTGGTGGTCAGTGCAGGTGACCTTGGTGTCGATCCACAAGGAAATGGGTTTGGCCTGGGCACCCTGCGTGGGGACAGGGACCTGTCAGCCCCACCTTGGCTGGGGAGCCTGACTGCCCAGGCTGGTCTGGGTCTCTCTATTTTAGGCACCTCACCTGACTATACCTGAAAATTTTCATTTTTTTTTAAGTACAGAAAATATTAAACCCTGAAGGATTCACTGAGAAATACTGAACCATAATTATGGAATGAATCATATGCAATTTAATAAAGATTAACTCAAATATTTACAAAAAAGAAAAAGCTAAAAATACGCTCATAGTGACAGAGAGTGTGGCTTTGACATTTAGCCAGGAGGGTGCACGGAGAACTGTCCCCTCTGACGCTGGCCAGGCCACCCTGCCTGCTGCCCGCTCTGAGCCCACGTCAGCCCCGTCATGAATGTGCATGTCTCACGACCGGACGCAAAGCACACCGGACCACACACAGCCTGTGGGTTCCTCCCTCCCTCCTGGTAAATCTGAAAAGTTATTCCCGCAGAATTCTCGAGCTCCTCAGCTGCAACCGTGTAAAGTTCAGACCAAAAGGTGCAGTGATGTCACAGATGGCGGCGCTGTCTTTTGTCATTTTTTTTTTTTTTTTTTTTTTTTTTTGAGACAGATTCTCACTCTGTTGCCCGGGCTATAGAGTGCCGTGGCGTCAGCCTAGCTCACAGCAACCTCAAACTCCTGGGCTCAAGCAATCCTCCTGCCTCAGCCTCCTGAGTAGCTGGGACTACAGGCATGCACCACCATGCCCGGCTAATTTTTTCTATATATTTTAGTTGACCAATTAAGTTCTTTCTATTTTTAGTAGAGACGGGGTCTTACTTTTGCTCAGGCTGGTTTCGAACTCCTGACCTTGAGCAATCCACCCGCCTCGGCCTCCCAGAGTGCTAGGATTACAGGCATGAGCCACCGCGCCCGGCTAAGACATGACTTTTTTTTTCTCCCTTATTTCCCAGTCCAATAGTTCCCAGTCCAGTAGTTTTCATTTTTCCATTCAACAAGAAGAAATATGCAAATAAACGATAAAAATATCAGAGCTGGAGGGAAACTCCTATGTTATCAATCCAACCAATTTACAAATGAGGAAAAGTAGACCCTGAGAAGGGAAGTAACTAGCCCAAGCCCTCAATTTAGAGGCATCATGGCCAGAACCTACATTTGTACTTCCTGCTCTGGGATCCTACTGCCTGACCACTTTTTGCCTTACCTGATTTCAAAGCTGAAACAACTGTGACGAAGAAGTAATTGGCACTCTTTAGAATTTAGTTTCCTCTCCCCAAAAATTAGAGTTTTGGACGAATGAGCTGTCATATCTCTTCTGGCTTCAAGAGTTAGTACCATCCCTCAACTTCCCACTCTTGGTGGAGATACCTTTGAAGGATGCTCAATATTTCCCATTTCCCCTTGGCTCTGACAAAGAAAAGACGTTTTAGCTATCACAGGATGCCTCTAACTTATCACAATTCACATTTTAATTGCCACTTTCAACTCCCAATTAAAGTAGAAACTCTGTGTGTGTGTGTGTTTTTACTTACCATATCTGAAGCTTAATTTTCTTTCCATCTAGTTCTATTGTTCTGATTTTAAAATCAATTCCTGCCAGAAAAACAAGAAAGATATGCTAAGTTTCTTCAAATGTAATTTCTTCAAATATAATCCAAGTCTTATTAGGAAGAGGACAAAGATTTCTATTGAAAAAAAGCTCTCCAACGCACTGGAAAATGTGAACACAGAGAGGGTGTGAATGGTATGTTTCCTCTGAATACAAGCTGAAGAAAGGAATGTTAATTATTCAGCAAAGAATTCCCACACATGTTAATGCAATGTATTATATGCCTCATTATTCTGACACAAATGGATCACATCCTGCAAAGTTACATAATTTAGATAGATTGAGAACATGCCACATTTTCTACTTTCTGAAATATTAATACATATAAACAATGCTTCCCACCCCTTGCCCGCCATCCTTCCCTGGGACCTCTTTAAAATATCTTCCTCCATCTCCCTCCATTTATTTCTACAGAATTTGCAACTGACTGAGGAAAAAGAGAAAAAAAAAGAAAGGAAAAAACCCAACCCCCAAACCCTGCCTATTTGATGGCAGGGGAGGGAAAGCTGGCATATCTACTTTATACAAGTATTTTATATACATTTTAATAAATGTTCCCCACATATAACTGGCTAGACCTGAAATAGCCAGAATGAATTTTAGCCCTGGCTGCACTTAGGAACTACCCAGTACTATGATTTGAATGTCTCTTCCAAAACTCATTGAAATTTCATTGCCATTGTGACAGTAGTAAGAGGTGGGACCTTTAAGAGGTGATTGGGTCCTGAGGGCAGAGGCCCCATGAATGAATTGTCCTCAGGGCAGGAGTGGGTTAGTTATCCCTCATGCTTTCTCTCTTGCATGTGCTCGCTAGTCCTTCAGCTCTTCAGCTTGTCCTTATGCTCTGCCATGGCATAATGCAGCTAGAATCACCAGATGCCAGTGCCACGTCCTTGAGTCCCAGGACTTCCCAACCTCCAGCACCATTTGCTAAATAAATTTCTGTTCATTATCAATTACTCAGTCTCAGGTATTCTGAAGAAAATGGATTAAGACACCTGGGGAACTTTAAAAAAAACACTCATCCCAAAATTCTGAGATTCTGACTTAACTGGTCAAGGGCGGGACCTGGGCGCTAGTAATTTTAAAAGTTTCCCAGGTGATTCTGACCTGAACTGAAGTTAAGAAGTTAACTTAACAGGGCCTGACAGGTAGCATGTGAAAGTCATTTGGGCTCTGATACTTCACAAGTTCAAGCTCTCCCTTACCTACTTCCCCCTCTATGGTAGCTCAAAACTTATTATTTATCAATTTCAACCACAAAGAACCACAAAGCCCTTGACAAACATCAGCATGCTCTATTACATACCAGGAATAAGCTTTCTGAGGAGACCAGTTAGTGAATACAACTCAAGTGCAATTTGCTAAACCTTCATCATCTAGCTACTCAGTTTATTTTATATTTTTCTATTTTTTTGCATGCTGTACAAAAAAAAACCCTTAATGTGGCTTCCAAGATATTTCAAGAAAACATGCAAATTATGTATCCTCTAAGTTGACTTAAACATTAATTGCACTTATTTTGGGGAGGGGGGCTTCAACTGCTATGTTACTACAGTGTACTTTCATACAAACATTGAAAGCACCCCAAAATGCTGCTTCGCAGCTCCAGCTTTATATTATGTGTAGGCAAAACCAATTGGATTTTTCCCTTCTTATGTGGTACTTTTCCCCCCCGGGAGTCTTGTGAATCTTGAAACAGACAACAATCACACCCACGCTAATCTAGCAGAACAGCTTCTTAATCATTCTTTCCCCTCATCAATAACCATGGATTGTTAACAAATACAATCCGACACCCAGTATCTCCAGGTTATCTGATTCTCATTCTCTCCTCTGTGGCACCTCCCTCAGCATTGCAGGGTCTGCAATGTTGGAAGCAAAACTTAGCAACACAGCATGATTATTATTGCTTGCATCCCACAGATTTTTCTGTGGCCATCGCTCATTTAAGACCTAATAGACATTGATTTGTATTGTGATTTATGTTTTTCTAAACACAATTCAGTGTAAAAAGACCCTCTAGGAATCCTCCTCTATCCTTTATCTCTTTCTGTCCTGGCATCAAGAACAATGTCCAATACCTGGTAGGTATTTAATAAATGTTTCTTGAGATTAACATTTTGAAAAAGTTCATGACTTTCCAAATCCATAGAAACAGAAAGTAGTTACCAGGGGCTGGAAAGAGGGGTAAAGAGGAGTTGTTGTTCAATGGGTGAGTTTCAGATTTACAAGATAAAATAGTTTTGGAGATCAGTTGCACAACAATGTGAATATACTTAACACTACTGAACTGTACCCTAAAATTGGTTAAGAGGGAAACTTTACGTGTTTTTTACCACAATAAAAAAGGGGCAAAATCATGACTTTCAAAGAGCCTACTGTATATTTGAAGAATAACTTACTCAATTAAAAGGCTAATGTCCAATATTTCATCATTTAATAGTTCATTCACAGTTTAAATAAAAGATAACGTATGTAAAAATGTCTGTTCAGATTAATACTTTCCTTACTCTGGTTTACTAAGATGGTAACTCCTGTTTTTTCAAGGTACTTTACCACCTTCATTCAACAAAGCCATTTTGAGGGTCCCTTAATGTCTCACTCTCCATTCAGTTAAAATGCTTTGAAAACTTTCCACTAACCTAGCCTTTTAGGTTTTTTGTATTTGTTAGAAAGAATTACCTTTCAGTTATTTGAGGAAGTTCTAAAAGATGGTGATACTTAACCATCTTTTCATTATTCCAAGGTTTTCTATGTTTTAAGAGTTGTGAACTGTGGTATTTAGTTTTTGCTTATGCTGCTGTCAAGGGCCAATGGATAGACAACTGCTGTGAAGCCCAATCAAATTAGCAGAACACAGGGGGAAAAAAAAGCAAGCAGGGATATAAAATGGGTAACATTTCTAGAAAGTAAGAATTTTGCTAAAAATGGGAAAAAATCATTATTACTGAAATGCAATGAATCATAGGTTCTGTCATTAACAACTTTTAGACACGTTGCTTAACTGCTTTGAACCTCTATATCCTTATCCATAAAAAAGGCCGAGAGGATCTAATTAGATAAATTATATAACGTGTGTGAGCGCTTTGGGAACTCTGAAATTCCATATAAACCTAAGAGATTACAAACTCAGAGTCCATTATCCTACAGCTCTTGTCACTTCATGCATGGATTATTTATAATAGCTTCCCAGGACACTGTGCCAACACTCTCCCTGGTCTAATTCCCCTATGTGCCATTTCTAAAAAAACTTTCAACAATCGCTGTGGTAATGTCACTGCACTATTTAAAAAGCCATGGATCCAACTTCCTCAACCTGGTGATACAGCCTTTCCCACCGGATGCACTTTCCTCCCGACACTGCAACCCTCAGAATTTCTCCAACTTAGGCCTTTTGTTTTTCTCCGTGTCCCCATACCTCCCCCTCCTGTGCTTCCGCATGACCACCTCACTGCAGCCTTCTCTGAGGACGCCACTCTACCCATGCAGTTCTCTCTCTTAGCGCTCTACTCAGCCATGTCCGTCTCCACCTCAAGGCTTGGCTTTTGCACAGTGATTTAATCCCATATTATTTGGTTTTATTAACATATTGCTCTGTAACTGCTCTCAAATCAAGCAAGGACCCCATCCTCTCTTTGCCAGTTAGGTTGTGCACAGGAACGTGTATATGGTAGATAGTAAATTAAAGGTTAAATATTCGTACTTAATTTAAGTAAAGGTTAAATGCTACTAAGTATGAATATGGTTCAAAAAACCTTGGAAGCTCAGTTTTCTTAATATACTATACTAACAATACGTTAGGATGCTGAGAAACTTATTCAAGTAAGAAAATGAAGATACATTACAATTAATTTGACAATAATATCAGTAGAAATACATAGTGGATTAACATTCACTTTAAAATTTAAAGTAAAGATAATTTCCTGAGGCTAATTCAGGGGTTAAAATAAGCAGCTGTAAAATGATAACATAATTATATCAACTAGGATGCTTTCAGCTGCAAACAACAGAAACCCCAAATCAAACTATTATAGTTGAAGGTAATTTGTTCACTCATACAACAAGCCCAGTGGTGAGCTGGGGGTCAGAGATGGCTCAGTCTAGCGTTCTGGCTCCTTTCCCCGCACCTCCTTTGGCTCTGCCCTCCTGGGAGTATCAATTTTTATCCTCTGACTGATAGCAGTTCCTGACCACAACAGCAATACTGAGAACAAAAGAGATCATCTTTCTCTGCCTGTCTCTTAAAGTGAGAAAGTGTTTCCCCAAAGCCTCCAGTGACTTTTCCTTCATGTCTCATTTCTGGACTTATAACTACATGAATGTCATGCTCTGGCAGTCGACGGCTGAGTTCCTGCACCAATCACTCCCATGGGGAGTTACCAAGATTGGATTAATCTAAATCCACCCCTAAATTTAGATTGATTAAGGCCCATCCCTGGAGCTGGGTCACTCCCCCAATCCATGCGCCTGCTAAAAATAGTAGAGAGGTTAGAAAGGCTGTTAGGATCAATCATAATATCCTCTACAATAACACTCAAATTTAATTAATAAAATTTTATATTCACAGCTATATGAAATTAACAAATTATAACAGCTATCACTACTACGCTGTCATGAATGTTATTACATTTAATGATAAGCTGTAGTACTTCTCTGAAGGTAATTTTGCCTAGTGTTCAGCCAATAACCAGGAAAAGAAAAAAAGGGGGGAAAAAGGGCAATAAGCAATCCAAGTAGCTACCACAACATCTCTGTGCTAAACTGACTGCAGTTGCCAGGGGAGTCCTGAGCCCACAGTTCCAAAGACCTGGTTTATCCTTTAGCCCCAGATGACTAAAGACTAAAAAAAAGAAGGAGTGGGCTGTGATACTGACAGCGGGAAGAACCACAGCTCATCCTGGCAGTAAGGGAGCAACTTTTCTTTCCCTCCCTCCCTTCCTTCCTTCTTTTTAATTTAAAGGGACTATACAATCTCAAAAAACACAGCTTCTGAAGAGTATTAGATTTAGGGTCAAAAAGCCTGTCATATTTCAATAGCCTTTTAGAAAGCATCATTTTTTGGCAGCACGTAATATAATAATTCATGTTCAAAATGGTGACCCTGAGTCATCCCAACACATGAGCGATCCATGACCCACCGGGAGGTGTGTGGCCTACCTAGCTGGCCACGCAACCCAACATCTAAGTTCAGGAGATAAGATTCCATGTTGCTCAAATAGCCCCCAACATTAATTTTTTGATGGTTTTAAAGTAGTCCCAGTTTCCTCATTAATATTTATCTAGTCAATAAAATAGGAATTCTAAATTGCAAAAAAAATTCCCAAACGACTCAAAGCCATTTTCATTTTGAATTTAAATACACATACTTTCTTTCTCTCTCTAATAGATTTTTATTTTTTCTGAATTGATTCATATGAAAAATGGTTGCTCATAACTGATATATATTACATACTGTGAGGAGGCAGGGAAATAAGTATGAAAGAGAATCATAGAATTATAGACTTGGGAAGTACTTTAGAGATCATTAGTCCAAACCTCCCTTTGTGGCTAAGAAAACTGAGGCCCAGAGAGATGCAGCAGTTTACCCAGATTCACGAAGAACAATACAAAAAGGGGAATCAAATAAAATTTGGGCATTTAAAGATCAGGCCTTCCTAAAGAGACACATATAAGAATGTCCACGTCTCGCTGAGGAAGCCTGCTCCTTAAGGGTCATAGTATAAAACACTGGCAGCAAATGAAATGTCCATCAACAGGAGAATGCCCTGGTGTACAAGGGAATGAACACTTCTGGGGCAGTGAGCAAGAGCCTTATGTATCAACATGGATGAATCTAAAAGAACATAATACTAAGGGAAAAGAACAAGTGGCAGAAATATACAAAGTCAAACCATTTCTGAAAAAATAGAAAAAATGCCAAAACAATAGTATTTATCATTTATATATATGTAATTAAAGTATAAACCATCATGAGAATGATTATTAACACAGTAAGGATAACTGTTACCTCTGGAGAGAAATGAGAAGAAGAGAGATTCTCAGGGGCCTTCAACTACCACCCTTGTTGATACAATATAAAGAGGGCCTGTGAGTCCTTGGTGACCCATCCCATACCTGGTCACCAAGGGGGCTCACAGGCATTCTTTATACTGAACAAGGATGGCAGTGCATGCTTTTCCCTGAATAAATCTCCTAAGGTATGTTTCGTCTCTAAAATTTGGTTCGATTTTTCTACTACCATTAATGAATGTGTGCTTCCACAAGTCAGTTTTCCAGATAACTATTAATAATACTGGATCAAGTTCAGATTGGATCAAGTTCAGAAAGTAAGGGACAGAGCAGGGAACTGGGGTGGCAAGGAATGCTGGCTACTGTGATTTCAAGTAGGAGGTTCAGAGACATTTCCTTGCCCCTCTTGAAGGAAAAAGAGCTTTGATTTGGGCCAAGAAAAACTGAAGAATACACATTTGGGTCACTATATTGGAAGTGGCAATCTGGCAGGAGGAACAGGGAAGTCCTGATTTTCCATTCTATGAGAGAAGAAAGAAGACAGCCACCAGCCACCCCTTCGGGTGGGAGGCACAGGAGGGGAGACTCTGTCCTGCACTTCTGAGAAGGCAAAGTGGTACTTGAGGTCTCTGCATTGTCCAGGGTGACCCAGAAGGCACCAAAGCTGGCAGATACCTGGCAGTGAGGCAATAGTGAGGAATACAGAGTGAGCACTTACCCAGAGTACTGCTTATTAGGTATTTCTTAGAAACCAGTGGTATAGTTGAAGGCAGCTGGAGGGAAGGAGTTGGCTAGCAGAACAGAGAAGGAAACTTTGAACCTGGCTCAAGTCCACAGTTAACAGACTTAACAGGGAAAAGAAGCCTGGAATGAGTCGTATTGGGCTACCTTTCATTTCACAAATGAGACATAATTTAACATTAAGAAGGAACAGATTGACTCCTTCACATTAAAGTCAAATTAGTCAGTCAACGTAAGTTAATAACATAACTTTTTCTGTTTCAAGAAAATAAGGAGTTTGCCCCTGGGTTTGTGAATGGGTGAAAGGATGGCATTGCTGGAGTGTGGGAAAGAGTACTTTTCCTGGCCTTTGGAAATTTCTCTCTAGGGCCAGTGAGTTCCCCTGACCTCCAGCGTAAGCTGTGACTTGATGCATTTTGGCCTGTGGTGCTGTAGCTTAGAATACACATGGCTCTCTCTTCTATCTCGGGTATTCTCTTACGTCACTTGGGGAAGTCTGCTACCTGGCCCAGTAAAATCAGGTAGAGAAACATCAGGGACCTGCAACGGAGGTTTTCTACACCTGGTTCCCACTAAAGTTCTTTTAAAAGTCCAATTTGGCTGCAGTCATGAGAACCATTCAGCCTTTCCATGAATGCCAGCAATGCAAGATTTCAATACTGGGTGTACTCACAGCACTGCACATTTTTCTACACGGGTTATCTATCCCCTTTGACCCACTTTAAGAAGCAGAAGTTTAACATTGTGCTTTTACAGTTAAAGAGGAAAAAATGTACTTTGTTTCAAAAGTACATTTGGAAACATCTGTGATCCCAAGCTATCTGAATATGGGTTATGTGCTTTATCTATTTACATTTCAGAGATCTTTCAGAAATAGAGAAAAAGTTTCCCAAATATTGAAGTCCACTTTAAAGAAATGCTACATTCACTTCCTTACTTGATTTTTATTATTAACAACGAAGACACAGTTCTTCATTGGATGGCTCTTGCCAACTTTGAAACTTTCTCTGACAACCACATCTTGCTTATGCTTTTTTTCCTGTGGACTTTTAAGCATGGAGATTAATGAAATTTTAGAATAGCTGATTTTAGGATAATTAGTTGAAATCTCTAATTAGAAAAATGGATTACAGAATTAGGAAAAAATGAGTCATAAACTGAAGCCTTAAAATATTTTTTTTCACAAAAAAAGGACTTGTATGTGTAAAAGAAATAAAATTAGGAATGTCACTTAGATAAAATGAGAGGAGTTCAAGGCATTGTTTTTTTTTTTTTTTTTTTTTTTTTTGTGACAGAGTCTAACTCTGTTGCCCGGGCTAGAGTGCCATGGCATCAGTCTAGCTCACAGCAACCTCCAGCTCCTGGGCTCAAGCGATCCTCCTGCCTCAGCCTCCCGAATAGCTGGGACTACAGGCATGAGCCACCATGCTCGGCTAATGTTTTCTATATATTTTTAGTTGACAGGCTAATTTCTCTCTATTTTCAGTAGAGACGGGGTCTCGCTCTTGCTCAGGCTGGTCTTGAACTCCTGACCTTGAGCAATCCTCCCGCCTTGGCCTCCCAGAGTGCTAGGATTACAGGTGTGAGCCACCGCGCCCGGCCTAAGGCATTGTTCTTTTATAAGTACAGATTACACATAGAAAGCTATTTTCACCCAAGTACAAATTTTGCTGGATATATTTAAAACTATTTAACTTTTTCTTTATTTGTATTAAAATTTACAATCTATTTTCTTGTTTGAAAATTAGGAAGTCTAAAGTTTAGGAGGAAAAACACATTAAAAGGAAGCTTAGGCTGGGCATGATGGCTCATACCTATAACCCTAGTACTTTCGGAGGTCAAGGTGGGAGGATTACTTGAGGCCAGGAGTTACAGACCAGCCTGAGCAACATAGTAAGACCTCCTGTCTCCATAAAAACTAAAAAAAATTAGCTGAGTGTGGTAGCACATGCCTGTAGTCCCAGCTACTCGGGAGGATGAGGCAAAAGGATTGCTTGAGCCCAGGAGTTTGAGGTTGCAGTGAGCTGCAATGATGCCACTGCATTCTAGCCCAGGCAACAGAATGAGACCCTCTCTCACAAAAAAACAAGTAAGTTCTAGGCAACAGAATGAGATCCTGTCTCACACACACAAAAAATAAGTTTAGAAGACATTTTAACAACAGTGTGAAATGAATGATCACTGGCAGCCAAACACATTTATGTTAGCTTTATTAAATCCAACAGAGGAAAAAGGGCAATCTTTTTTTAAAGGGGTACTAATAAATGATGTTTTTAGGGCAAATATAACTTGCCCTTAAAAAAGACACCTGATACTAAAAAGACAGACTAGAACTTTCAAATTTCTTTGGTTCTTCTATTTTATGAATAGGCAATGGTAAATCAAATGCCATTTATGTATAAATCAACAGTGACACACATTACCACTTCCCGCTGAAAAAGCTACATGGCTTTACACTGTTTTTCAATTTTCTACTTGTTACTGAATTAAATTCAATTCCTGGCATTCTTCATATGTCAGCTGGATCCAGGAAATCTAATCATACCAACAAAAGACAACAAACTCATAAACTAATTCAAGAAATTAGGAAGAACTTATTAATTTTTCTTTGAGCCATAAACATGTATGACAGATATAAAAATAGCACAGTTAAGAATAGTTGTATGTAATGTCTATATTTGAGAGTCTCAAAGGGCTTTAATGTGTAAGATTAAAATATAATAATCTAATTAACCCTTAAAATATCTTTGGAAATAAAAGAGCAAAATAAATAATTATATATCAAATGATATCTACTAAAACGTAACTATGTGTTGAATCACAAATAAAAGGTTCTAAGAGCTAGAACTACCAAAGTCAAGAAAGACAGAAATAGCAAATAAATTATAATAACACAGCTACAACTCAAATAAAGCATGTAGAAACAACTAGGAAACACTGAGAATTTTAAATCTGATTAAGGAGCTAGCAGAGATTACTACACAGCATTCAGCTTAACATTTGAGACCGGCCAAATGAATGCATGACAAGTCTCCTTTGCAAATCTTGCACTTTGAAAAGGAAATGTGTTTTAAGTGTTACTCAATCTGGAAGTAGCAATGAGCCTGACGATGTCAAAATGTGGATCTTAGAGATTCTCACTGAACATATGTTTTACTTTCAGCAAAATCTCTTTTTATAAAGGATCTAATCTGTGAATTAATCTTTTTTTTATTCTTATTTTTTTTAATTCTTTTTTTTTTTTTTTTTCCTTTTTGGAGACCTGTTATCCCTCTGTTGCCCAGGCTGGAATACGCTATAACATAGCTCACTGTAACATCAAACTCCTAGCTCAAAGGATCCTCCCACCTCAGCCTCCCAAGTAGCTGAGGCTACAGGTGTGTGCCATCATGCCCAGTTAACTTTTTTATTTTTTGTAGAAACAGGGGTCTGTTGCCCAGGCTGGTCTTGAACTCGTAGCCTCAAGCAATCCTCCCACCTTGGCCTCTCAAAGTGATGGGATTACAGGCCTGAGCCACAGAGCCTGGCCCATGAACTAAGCTTTCTTGAAGAATAAAAGTTCAGAACACCTTTGAGATTTCCATTTATTTCTCCATTATTAATTCATGACCGTCTCAAGAACCAAACTGTTCCAAAACAAAACCAATTGCATCTCCTCTGCTCTATACATTGTTTCCAAGAAAATGTACCCCTGTAGCAGGAAAACCCCTCTAGTATGAATCACTATCACTTTTTTAAACCTAGTATTTCCTTATTTGAACTTTGACAACTCAGAATCAGGTCTGTTTCATTTAAGTGTGAAGGGAATACTCTGTAGTCATTCAAAAACTGAAGATTTTAAAGAAGCAAATTCCTGATTTTAAGCACTATTGCTATGGGAAAAACACACTGCCAAATCATTGGAATTATCACTGGAAAAAATTACAACTACATTCCAATGATGCTGCACCAAAAATGAGGTAAAACTGATCCTTTGGCTCTTCCCAGTATTGACCACGTATCATATTTTCCACTCATTTAGAGGTAAATGAAAACTAAAAAGAAAACAAAATTATAAAGTAATAGAACTAAGTAATAATACAACATGGTACAACTAAAAACAACATCTTTTTTCTTTTTGAGCTCTTGAAACAGGAAAAATTTAAAAAATTATTATTCATGTATTATATCAGATAACAACTCAGGTTAAAATAAACTTTAGCTACAATTTTATTATTTTCCAGGAAAATTCCCAAGTTACTTTGTTTCAAAAGATTTCAGCTTATATTGTTACAAAATGTAAAATTTATTTAATAGTAATTTTCTCCTCCCAGTTAATACAATCAACAATGTTTGGGTGGAGGGGAGATATGTACCAAATTACTGGAGGCAGAAGAGGAGAATCTAAAGTCATACTCTCTCTCCTGAAGGCCCACTTATCCTTCCTCCCATCCTCTTCTCCCACTGACTTTTCTCTAGATAAAAGGAAAGTAATCAGAAATTATAAAATAACGAAACATAACTACAAACTCTCAGTGCTCTGAATCTAGTTAGCAAGAGCCTTTTCTTGATCAAAACCAACATCAATGCTTTGAAAGTACAGTAAAATTAAGCAGCACTTAAAACTCACTGCAGCCAGTGTGATGGACTGATGATTAAAATAAGCTATTTCTAATGAGTAAGGTTAAAACAGATGGAGTATACGCAAGTAAAAGGATGAGACAAAAATCAACAAAAATGGCACAAACAGCATATAATTTTTCCCAATCAAAAATGAAAACTACCAATGTGATTACATCCTCTGGATTTGTAAACACAATCCTCCATGATACAAAAGTTTAAAGTTGACAATACTTTGTAAGCTTCATGCACATAGTAAATACTTCCACAAGACAATTATACATATCTATATATGTAGCCATTCACCTTAAAATAATTAAAACACTTTTCTAACTTTACTGGGTGCTAAAGGATTCTGTCCTCTACAACCTCCTTGGCTTGGCTTTTAAAACAGAATACAGTTTTACAACTGGGTTGGTAAATCCAAGATACTCTCTAACCTATGTTTCAGACTTAAGGATGTAGTTTGGACCACCAATGAAGGAGCTAGAATGTGCCATATTTTCTTTTGTCTCTTTATCCCCCAGCTAATTGCCACTTTAAACTTTAATGCACAAAGAACAAGTAACAATTATATTCAAAGCATAAATAAGTGGATTGTCAAAATACACTACAGTAGACTTCACATTCAATCATTATTCTCCTTATTTCCAGATCCCAATGTTTAGGAAAGAGGGGATGATCATGGGGAAGAGAAAGAAAAATCTAAAGGACATTCACAATCAACTGTTTTAAAAAAGCCATCCTGATATTTTTAACGGTCTGGAGAATCACCCAGCAGTACCAAAAAATTTATTTCAAATTATATTTTATTAGTTTGCTTTTATAAAACCAAATTCAAAGTAGAACATCCCATTGAAGACCCTCCTCCTCCCTGTCCCCTCCCAATAACTAAGGGAGAGGCTTCAGACATTAGAGCAAGAAACTGTACAGTTTCCACTGACTCGTTCACAATCTTGGATAGGAGAATTATTTTTATGTTTCCCTTTACCCACTTCTTTCAAATTGGACGGCCTATTTTCAAATTCAGGAGAAGTACATTAAAGATGACCGAATGTCTGTGAGCACCTGTCTTCCTCAAACAAGTTTTTCAAAGTTATAGCATATGCTTTTTAAACAGGTCAACATCTGGCAGTCGGCCCAACTCATGGGCATATAAGATACAAAAGAGACACTTGGAAGTCTCTAGCCTGACCTTAAGCCTGGAGAGCAATGGCCTTTATTTCCATAACACAGTATCAGGGAGTGAGCAACCAAGAGCTATGTCTTTTCTTAGGCAAGTACAGGCACACTTCCTGGAAAACAGCTTCCCCCCTCCCTCCAAACCCTTACTCCCCAGTGCTGGAGTAGCCACAGAACACTTTGTGTTTTATTCACCATGAAGGAATATTTGGAAGCTATTAAAAATGATTCTTGATCACTACCAAAATTATACAGAAATTTGGAAAATATTTATGCTATAACGTTATAAAAGTAGCAAAATATAAAATGTACTATGTCTGCAACTATGTAGAAATATATGTGCATACGGAAAGCAACATGTAAAACTATAAAGTAGTTATGTTAGGGTAAGTACATTAACAGTGAGATAATTTTCAGAATTACATACTAAAATTTTCATTTACTCTTATCTTTGCATTAAGCACTTTTGAAGAAAATATTACACACGCAACAGTCGAAATAGTACTCACTACAAGTCAACTCCAAATTCTGGATTAAGGAAGCTTTTGGGGGCTTCCCTTGCAAAATCTTAGCACTGAGTATAATGTTGTCTCTATGGGAAAAAAGCAAAAAAAGGCACACCAGAGAACCAATTCACACACTCCGTCTGAAAGAGCTGGTGTTAAATGGGGACTGCCACCAAATAGCCCAGACAAATTTGTTCCTCTTTCCTTAATGCTACAGTTCTAGTTTATTTGCTGTCACCTGCAAAAGAATGTGTGGGAAACAAAGAAAGGAATAAAGAAATGTGAACTTGCTTTCACATGACGCATTCTGTGGCATCTGTAGAAACAAACCCAGTAGGAACGGCATGATCTGCAGATTTCATTTTTCCATGCTATCTCGTCCCTAATTAATGCAGATAATTCTGAGTTTGCCATACGATAATTTATTAACCATATTCAATTAATCTAATCAGCTGTAAAACAGGAGAGGGCAACAGTGCAAGCTTTAATAAAGGGAACTCATTGGATTTTAAAAGCTGCTCAGCTAAGGATCGTGGTGAATTCCCACACAGACAAAGGGCAAAAGTGGCATTGAGGAATAATTTGCTTTGTTATATTTTTAACTTCTCTTTCTACTCATAAGGGCTCATATTTCAATGGACTTAAAAACAAAACAAAATAGAAGGTGTACTAGATTATTTTAAAAGTAAATTCAGGAGTGCAGAAAATGGAGAATTCTGGGTTCTTGGGTGTGCAGGGCATGGATAGAGCCGGAACATCTTCATATATAAACAATTGAGGAAAAAAACCCGAAACAAAACAAAATTGAACACCAAGTTAAAAAATTTACCTCTGCAATGGAAAAGTTGGTGTTTTACAATGTTTTTTTATTTTTTATTTATTTATTTTTTTGAGACAGAGTCTCACTCTGTTGCCCAGGCTAGAGTGCTATGGTGTCAGCCTAGCTCACAGCAACCTCAAACTCCTGGGCTCAAGCGATCCTTCTGCCTCAGCCCCCAGAGTAGCTGGGACTGTAGGCATGCGCCACCATGCCCAGCTAATTTTTTTTCTACATATTTTTAGTTGGCCAATTAATTTCTTTCTATTTTTAGTAGAGATGGGGTCTCACTCTTGCTCAGGCTGGTTTCAAATTCCTGACCTTGAGCAATCCTCCTGCCTCGGCCTCCCAGAGTGCTAGGATAACAGGTGTGAGCCACCGCACCCGGCCTACAATGTTAAATTCATTCACTAGTTTTGGACTGATCTAGACATACTTTTGCAGCACCCTAACTGTAACCCGAAGTTACTAATATCCCTTGAGGTAAAAACAAAAACAGAACTAGTCACTCACATGATCACATTACAGACACACCACAATGTCAAGGATGTCCTCAGGCAAGCCTGGGGCAGGATTTCCAAATGTGGTGGTCACAATTTTAGTGCCCTCAGTTAGGCCACCCTCATCATCAGGTCAGGAAATGCATACAAATGTGATGCAAAGAAGTTAAGAAACATGAAACACAATGACTATGTATTTTTAACCTCAAATGGTCTGTCAGCAGAATGAGGAGTGTAAAGGAAAATGTCACTGGGAAACAAAGAGATCACAACCATTGGCATGTAGTTCTATGCATGAATTTCTGAGGGAGAGAAGAAAGCAGAAAAAAATGTGTACATTCAGAAAAATGGATATTTAATCTATTCTGGATAAGCAATATACCTTTGCAGGCCTCAAAGTTGAAGGCTGAAGTCCATGCTTGGAGATTATGAAACTGAAGACAGAGAAGTGGCAGATTTGGCCCCTTCTCAGACTTTATGACCAGTTCCTCAGCCTATGTGTGAGTATAATCTATTTCTCAAATTATAGAACAGAAAACTGAATGAGGCTGCTTCATTTTAGCTTCGTAACAATTATGGATAAAGAGTGCCCAACCACATGTGACAGATACAATAAGGCTTAGCTTAGTCAAATGTAAGTCACACTTAATAGAAATTAAGTTGATTAACAAAAGAACAAATTTCAATGTTTACTTTGACAAGGATTAACAAACGCCTCCATGAGCCTGAGGGAGTGAGTACAAAGATGAAAAGTTACGGGCCTCAAGCAACTCCTAGGCTAGGAGTCATTAAAATTTATAATGTGAAAATCCTACTCCATACTTGTGAATTTTGTTAAAGATATTATTATTTTATATATATGCATATTTTAAGAGACAAGGTCTCTGTCTCCCAGGCTGGAGTACAGTGGCCTCATCATAGCTCACAGCAACCTCAAACTCCTAGGCTCAGATGATCTACCTGCCTCAGCCTCCTGAGTAGCTAGGACTATAGGCATATGCCACCATGCCTAGCAGCACAGCCATTTTATTAAGAAATTCTTATTTCTAGATTAATCTGAAACAGATCTGATCCTCCTAGCATCTTTCAAACCAGAAAAGACTCCATCCATATAGGTCTGTTTTGAATCAGACTGAACATCTTTCCCAGAGCAAGGCTCAAAATAAGTGATGTTTAAGAGATAGGGCAATAGGTCATTTTCTGCTCATATACCTGAAATCCATCCCACGTTAGCCTATGTAACAGGAACTGTGACACTCATGCTGCCCCAGGAACCATATGCTTGGTTCTACAGTAAAGCTAGAAAGAATTAAAAAAGTTTGGGATACCTGGAGTATTATCAGTGGTCAAATGTACTTGGCCGTATGAAGGATACCTTTTGAAATGCCCATAAATATCTTCCAACATGAAATGAATGCTTTCTATAACCTTTTTCTATCTAATTATAGTTGCATCTTCCAACTTTAAGTTTATAATGAGGAAGAAACTATGTTGGAAACAACTACAAATGCTCAAAAAATAAAATTAAATGAAAGTATGACCAGCTGGTAGACTGTTCTGTAGCATTATTGAGGCTCCTTATATCACCTGAATAAAGCCTGACAGTTTATAATGCATTTCCTTGTTTCGATCATCACAGACAACCACAAATACATAGGTATAGTGGGAGTTATAAATAAGTACCTCTGCTCAGAGAGAATGATGACTCACCCAAGGCCACAGAGCCATACGTAGTGAGACAGCTAGGATCCTAACGTGGACCCAGGGATTCCAAATCCAATACTCTGACCACTATACCCCACCGCTTCATTAGGAGACATTTTGTGGGCTAAGATGGGTTGTTTTAAACCTATTTCTCAGGTTTCACTATAGAGAAAACAACATAAAAGACAAAAGAAATACTCATTTTTGTTTTGGAATGATGTGTCAGGTTCTAATCAGGAAAAAGAAATCACTTCAAGTACAGTCATGCGTCACTTAATGACAAGAAATGTTATAAAAAATGCATCATTAGGTGATTTCATCTTTGTGTGAACATCATAGAGTGTATTTACACAAACCAAATGGTATAGGCTACTATACACTGAGGCTACACGGTATATACCCTATTGCACCTAGGCTATAAACTTGTACAGCATATGCTGTATGGAATACTGTAGGCAATTATAACACAATGGTAAGTATTTGTGTATCTAAACATATCTAAACATAGAAAAGGTACAATATAAAAGATAAAAAGTGATATACTTATATAGGGCACTTATCATGAATGGAGCTTGCGGGACTAAAAGTTGCTGTGGGTGAGTCAGTGAGTGGTAAGTGAATGTGAAGGTCTAGGAGTTTACTATACACTGTTGTAGACTCTACACACTGTACATTTAGCCTACATTAAATTTATAAAAAAATAAAGTAAATGCAGTATGATGTTATGACAGTAACAACACTACGAGGTGACAGAGATTTTTCAACTCCATTATAATTTAATGGGACCGCCACCATATAGATGGTCCATCATTGATCAAGTGTTACGTGGCACATGACTATATTTACCACAGAAGGAATTTTTTTTTTTTAAGGCAGAGTCTTGATCTGTTGCCCTGGCTAGAGTGCAATAGTGTTATCATAGCTCACTGCAACTCCAAATTCCTGGGCTCAAGGGATCCTCCTCCTTCAGCCTCCTGAGTAGCTGGGTAAATCCTAGCACTCTGGGAGGCCGAGGCAGGAGGATCATTTGAGCTCAGTAGTTTGAGACCAGCCTGAGCAATACTGTGACCCTGTCTCTACTAAAAATAGAAAAAATTAGCCAGGTGTGGTGGTGCATGCCTGTAGTCTGAGCTACTCAGGAGGCTGAGGCAGAAGATCGCTTCACCCCAAGAGTTTGAGGTTGCAGTGAGCTATGATGATGCCACCACACTCTAGCCAGGGTGACAAAGTGAGTCTCTGTCTCAAAAAAAAAAAGTGAAATCAGAGTAATAATTATCATATTTTCAATAACTGCTTTGAGAAAAGCAATTTCACCATTAATCTGTGAGTCCAGGGTGGAGGGTAAACACATGTGCAGACCCCCAACCATGCCCTGGTCCTGAAGAAGTCCATTCAGGATCTTGTCTAGGAATGTGGTGGGATCCCCAGCTAGAAGTGGAAAGTAGCCCTGGCCAGGACTATCTTACAGCCGCACAATCAACTGGGCAGTTTGGGACAGGATGACCTGGTGAACTGGGAGTGTCATATGCTGGCAAGTCAGGAGCCAGGCCTTCAAAAAGGAAGTCTGTCACTGAGTCAGCAATGTTGCCAAGCCCTAAGCCAGAGCAGTGCTAATATAGCTCAAGGGTAACCACTGACATGGTGACTCCAAACTTTTTGCTTATATCCTTTTTTTTTATTTTTTATTTTTTTAGAGACAGGGTCTCGCTCTGTCACCCAGGTTAGAGTGCAGTGGCACCATCATAGTTCACTGCAGTCTGGAATTCCTGGGCTCAAGTGATCCTCACACCTCAGCCTCTTAAGTAGCTGGGACTTCAGGCATGTGCCACCATGCCCAACTGCTTTTTGCTTATAATATTTCCATCACAGTAATAACTTCTGTCATAATACTCACAGTATAGCCTTGTTAGTTACTTATAATCCCTCCCTTCTCCCAAAGTAGACTGTAAGTACCTCAGGATGTGGGGTACCTTTTTAGTTATGTAACTCTAATATTATCCACCTTAAAATACACGGCCCCACCCAACATATCCAACCCTATTTTCACAGTTCCTCAGCATAAAATCTCAGAAATGCCTTCTTTGTGTTCTACTCTGTGGTATTCCCAGCTTCTAAGCATTTTTCAGAATTCCCCCATTCTCTGGAATATTCTCCGTCCTTTCCACAGAAATTTTGAGAGCAGTTTAAGACTCAGAAATTCTACCTCCTCTGTCCTCCAGCTATCCCAGCCAACTCTGCTCACTCTCTACCCTAAACTCCTACACAATTTAGAATAAATATCATTAGCGATGGCATTTAATTATTTTTGTTGTTTCATGTAAGTTTTACCTTCCCAACCACACTTGAGCAGAGAACCTAGCACTGTACACAGCTAACTAAGTGCCTGAGATAAGTGTTTAAAGGGATGAATGAAAGATTAGCCCTTTAAAAGAAGGATCCTTATCTTTTACTTATAGCAGGTTGTTTGGAACTTCACCTCTATTTACCAAGTGAGTAACAGGCACTCAATAAATACTTCTTGACATTGCTTAATTACTTTGGAATATAATCAGGTTCACATATCTCCAAACTGATCCTACTGGAATGCATCCTCCTCTTGGCACCATTGTAGCTCACTACAACCTCTAATTCCCGGGCTCGAGTGATCCACCTGCCTCAGCCTCCCAAGTTGCTGGGACTACCGGCATGCACTGCCACAGCTGGCCAATTTTTCTATTTTTTATAGAGACAGGGTCTTGTTATATTGCTCAGGCTGGTCTCAAACACCTGGCCTTAAGCTGTCCTCCCACCTCAGCCTCCCAAAGTGCTAGGGTACAGATGTGAGCCACCAAGCCTGGCCTAGAATGCATCTTAATGACTGGCAAATGAAGTTACATATTTGGATAACTGTAGGTGATAAACAAAAAATGAAACACAAAAAAACCATTAGAATATTTAAGAAAAATTAAAAAAAACCCACAGTACTCAGTACAGATAAAGCAGATGTCTTCATCAAGAAAACAACAACGAAAACGCTCTCTGATCTACCCAATCAATGCATTATGATTAAAATTCTCAATTTTTTATCTCAGTCAGTGGTTCTTAAACTTTACAATGCTTAGGTACCACTGAAGGGTGCTAATTTATTTTATTTACTTATTTATTTTTAGGGATGGAGTCCTGTTCTATCACCCAGGTTAGAGTGCAGTGGCACCATCATAGCTCACTGTAACCTTGAACTTCTGGGCTCAAGTGAAGCTCCTGCCTCAGCCTCCCAAGCAGATGGCACCACAGGCACACCACCACACCCACCTAATTTATTTATTTACTTGTTTATTTATTTTTGTAGAGACAAGGGTCTCACTATGCTTCCCAGGCTAGTCTCAAACTCCTGGCCTCAAGTGATCCTCTCACGTGAACCTCCCAAAGTTCTGAGATCATAGGCTTGAGAAGATCACACCTGTCCTTGATCCTACCTGAAAACTAGCTTGGCCATAAAAATTCTGGGGTCTTCTGGCTTCAATGAGATCCTTTCTAC